>JAGKTI010002881.1:23355-62398 GCA_018397915.1 Birgus latro
AAAAATTAGAAAAATTTTCGATTTTTTGGGACCGCGTCAGTTTGAATTTCCCGCCCGCGCCGATCGCGTATGTTTACATTCGTGGCGTCTGTCTGTCGGTCGCCATTACCCACTCAGTTACTGACTCATGAACACCTCCGACAATGGTGCCCATATTAATTGCTTTTGTGGTGATACCCTACCTCCTACGGTGCTTGATACTTCTCTTCACCTTCTTCATCATGTGTGGGATGATGGAATTTACTGTTATGTACAGTGTAGTGAAGTGATGTGATTCCAGTTATAAAAAAAAAAAAATGTGTAAAGTGTTGGTGATAAGTGCTGGTGATTCTCAATTGGAAAGGTGTGTCAGGTGCAAGGTCTTCCTGTCAGAGTCTGAGATGATAGAGTGGGTTATTACATCAGAGGGCAGCTTCTTGTTCGTAAGTACCCTAACTTCATGCCTAACCTGTTTTCATCATGCTGTAAATGTGTTAAAAGATTACCAAAAATGTTAATCATAATTTCCTGCTTGCAATTTAAATTTTCCATGCATGGTTCTTAAGTAAAACAGCTAGAAAAAAAGGTGGAAGATGTGAATTTCATGTCTGGTCCTAACCTAACCTAACCTAACCTATGGTTACCATAAAGATTTTCATGCCTAACCTGTTTTCATGATGCTGTTAATGTGTTAAGAAATTACCCTAAATGTTAATCATAATTTCCTGCTTGCAATTTAATTTTCCCATCCATGGTTCTTAAGTAAAACAGCTAGAAATAAGGTTGAAGCAGTTAATTTCATGTCTGGTCCTAACATAACCTAACCTATGGTTACCATAAAGATTTTCATGCCTAACCTGTTTTCATGATGCTATTAATGTGTTAAGAAATTACCCTAAATGTTAATCATAATTTCCTGCTTGCAATTTAATTTTCCCATGCATGGTTCTTAAGTAAAACAGCTAGAAAAAAGGTTGAAGCAGTTAATTTCATGTCCGGTCCTAACTTAACCTAACCTATGGTTACCATAAAGATTTTCATGCCTAACCTGTTTTCATCATGCTGTACATGTGTTAAAAAATTACCAAAAATGTTAATCATAATTTCCTGCTTGCAATTTAATTTTTCCATGCATGGTTCTTAAGTAAAACAGCTATAAAAAAGGTGGAAGATGTGAATTTCATGTCCGATCTTAACCTAACCTAACCTATGGTTACCATAAAGATTTTCATGCCTTACCTGTTTTCATCATGCTGTACATGTGTTAAGAAATTACCCTAAATTTTAATCATAATTTCCTGCTTGCAATTTAATTTTCCCATGTATGGTTCTTAAGTAAAACAGCTAGAAAAAAGGTTGAAGCAGTTAATTTCATGTCCAGTCCTAACCTAACCTAACCTATGGTTACCATAAAGATTTTTATGCCTAGCCTGTTTTCATCATGCTGTACATGTGTTAAAAAATTACCTTAAATGTTAATCATAATTTCCTGCTTGCTATTTAATTTTTCCATGCATGGTTCTTAAGTAAAACAGCTAGAAAAAAGCTTGAAGCAGTGAATTTCATGTCCGGTCCTAACCTAACCTAACCTAACCTAACATTGTGTTAATCATAATTTCCTGCTTTTAATTTAATTCTTTCATGCATGGTTATTAAGTGCACCAGCTATGAAAAAGTTTACAGCAGTGAATTTCATGTCTGGTCATAACCTATCCTAACCAAACCTAACCTAACCTAACCTAACCTAACCTAACCATTTTTCTGGTAGCAATTAACATCATTTACTGTATTTGATGCTTTGTATCCAATAATTTAGTGCATAAAATGTGAGAAAAGATGATTTCCATGTCCGATACTTATACTATGCTGGCAAGTTCTGAGCTCCTATGACTCACTCACCTCTAAATCATCATTTTTTGGTTAAAATTCAATAAATTCATGCTATGTGTGCATTATTTATGTGAAAAGGGACCTAAATAAGTGCCAGACATGTAGGGAGGTAGGAAGGTAGTTTTCTGATTTAGGTTAGGTTAGGGTCATGAAAAACCAGTGCTGGAGCTTCAGGACCAATATCCGGACAAAACCAATATTCGGATATGCCTTTGGCTCTATTACAACGAATATTGGAGGGATTACTGTATAGAAATCAGTAGCTGTATGATCATGTATGTATTCCTAATTTTCATAGAACTCATTTACAACATTGTTATGAGAAGCAGGAGTCCCAGCTACATGGTAGTGGAAAATTCCACATAATTCACACATTTTCAGTTACTAGTCAGAGTTTCCAGGTAGCCTGCTGTTGTGAGCAGAGTTATTCTGTAAAGTTATGTTATTTTTTTTTCTCTATGATGTTTCGTTCAGATGAACGTTTGTAAAATTATGTAATATTCATATTTAATTTGAGTTTGTATGCTAAAGCCATGGAATATATTGGATGTCTCTGACTTGGAACTGTTGCCACTAGGAGTCCCTAGAATGTTTGAGTAACAAAGATTATAAAAAGATGGGGGTGAGGTAACAGAGGAGTCAGTTTACTTGTGGCCTTGTGAAATTAGTGTAGTTCTGGCACTTGTGAAATTATAGTGCGACCAATCTAAGAAGGTACTTTGGGCGAGGTCGTTTCCTGTGTACAGTGTTGCCACTTTTTCACCCATGGAATGTCAGACTCAACTAGTTGGCTTCTAATTATTTTTTATCAACACAAATCATAAATTATTGCATATATTTACAACCTCCTCAATCTTTATTTTTAACTAAAACTTTAATATTGAAAATAACAATAAATTAATAATTCTTGTATTTCTTTGTCCTACTCATGTTATCAACATCATATGTCAGACTAGGCAAACCACACTCACCGGCCTCACAACGTGAACTGCCCAAGGTCCCCGGTTGCATACCGCAACAACCTTCCGATGATGTAATCACTCGTGACTTAGCAGGTGTGTGTGCGCACACACACACTAACAACAGTATGCACTAACACTCTTGTCCTCTCTTCTTAATTTGACAATAGATTCCAAGGACGAAGCTAGATGGTCTACTTGCGTCTGATACACACTATGTATCCAATACAGTACATAGACTTTTGTGTGAGTACCATCAACACTTGATATGCACTATGTATCCAATACATACACTTTTGTTTAATTACTATCAAGACCCAGTCTGTGGCCACATACCGATATGTGATGTCTCTTGAAGTATTATAAACTTTATAGTCAAGGCTGGCTGCTGCACGCAGCCGCTCGGTTGAGGCACCTTTCTTGGTGAGACAATCAGCCAGTTGTTGTGATATATCCACCCAAGATACTTCATCAATCTCCCCTCGCTCCAACATGTCTTGTAATACAGTAATGTCAGTGCGCAATCTCCTGTCTTCTACGCTCCTACAGGAGTAAAGGGCGTCCACCAGACTCGTGTTGTCGACGAAACACTTTTTTTTTTTATCTTTCCACATCCAGAAACCTCACGCAATATGTTGGCGAGATATACAGCCGTCTCAGTACATTCAAGCAGCGCCAACTCCTCAGCAGATAAGGTAGATTTGACGACCCTCCTGACCTTTCTTGTCTGCCAGAATATAGGACATCTTGCCTCACTCGCATCTCGTAGGAAGATAACAAAACTTCCCTGAGATCCATTGCCTACAAGGTTGGCAAAAGAGGCATCCGAAAAGCACTCTATATGACAGTCCTCGATCGGCCCCATTCTTGGAATGTATAGCTTCATGTTGTCAGTCTTCACCCTTGAGATCACCTTATTGAGTCTAAGCAAATCTGCTATGGTAGCTCGGTTGCTCTTCATACTCAACTCACACACATCAAAGACAATATCTGGCTGAGTGTGTGTGGCAATCCAGTTGAGATGCCCAATTAATGCTCGGTACTCCGTTTTCTCAGACTCAGACAGCTCCCCTGATTTTATTACTGCACGATGTTTACTCAGCGTGACTGGTTTCAAAGATGAAACATACTGGAATTGGTCGAGCGTTATGCTGCCATCGATGTTGGAGATGACATTGAGACCTACATATTTGAAGGCTTTTGATTCTGAACTGCCGATGAGGAATATTTGACTCAAACGGTTTATCACTTGCTCTTCGAACTCATGTGTACCAGCCAAAAGGAAGTTGTCGACGTAGATGCATACAATGCCTTCAATTTTGCCACTATTGCTCCAAGAGAACAGTGCTGAATCCAGTGATGACACTTTAGCTCCAAGACTCAACAATTGATCTTTTATGTGCAGATACCAATGCCTAGCAGATCACAAAGGCCGTAAACAGTTTTCTTTAATCTCCATAACTTACTATTTGCATATTCAGGCGGAGGACGAAAATGAACAACTCTCTCAATGTCGTTACCTTGCAAGTAGCAGCTTTCACGTCCATAGTGTGGCAATCCCACTGGTTGGTGGAAGCCAAAGAAAGTGCCAAACGCACTGCTTCTTTTCAACAAGTAGGCGAGTCTTTTCGGAGATCCACTGTGTCTTCCTCAAATCCCGTGGCGACTAAGCGGGCGTTAACAATAGGCTTTCCATTTTTCAGTTTTTCTGTCACAACCCATCGAACCGTTATGGCACCTTGCCCAACATCATCTACTTCCTCATACACATCATTATTCTGCCAGTTTGTAATTTCATTTTCCTTAGTGCATAATACTGCCTCAGAGTTGAAAAGAACAAGCATTTCTGCGTCATCATCAACCACTTCCCAGTCGCTAAGATCCTTCTCCAAATCCATCCAATCAATGCTGCCATCAGAGTCCCTCTTCAAATTACAGCAGCGTTTGTACTTTCCAGTGGCTTTACGTGCCCGACTCATAATCCTTCCAGACACCAACTCTCCACTTTCTGAATGTATTCCCTTTATAAGTTGACCAACAGAAACTTTGGGAGGCTGATTAATCAGAATAGAAACTGTGGGAGGCTCATCAGTTGGAACCACACCATCTTCCGACTCGTCATCTGGTGGATAGTCATTCAACACTTGTGGAGGATCGTCATTAGGCTTCTCCTGGACAACATTGTTCTTCTCATCACTGCTGACACCAGTTTCCACTGTAGTATCTTGCTCAGGCGCACGCGCTAGACAACACACGTGCACTTGCACGTAAACACCACCATGTCTCACCAGAATTTGTTTCCCATCTCTGCCTATTACAATTCCGTGACCGTGCCACTCATGACTGTCATTTCTTTTATAGAAGACTTCATCTCCATTTCGGATGTCGTTTAAGTCACTCGAACTTACGTTGTGCCACAGACCCCTAGCCAAACGTTCATCTGATTCGGTCTTTATAAACTCTTGTCTAGCTAAATGAAGAGCGTTCAAGTTGTCTCTCCCAATTTTCGATGGTGATGAAGGTTCCAAGGCTGTAGGATCATTTGCGTGCATATTAGGCAGGCCAGGGTTTTGACCAAAAACAAGTTGGTTAGGAGAAAAGCCTGCGTAGTTGGTGAGAGCATTTCTTGCCAATACTCCCCATGCCAAGGCCACATCCAATTCACACTGGCTGTCACCCATTATCTTCCTAACAATGTCACCAATGACTGCATTTTGACGCTCACAGACTCCGTTGCTCCAAGGACTCTCTGCAGACGTTGTCATGATCTTGATATTGAAGGCCTCTCCCAGTACCCGCATTTCCGCATTGTTGAATTCACAGCCATTGTCTGTAAGAATTTTTCTAGGTGCACACTTATCCGCGATTACTATCGCATTACAATACCTGGTCGCCAAATCAACAAGGACGAAGAAATAATGCCGTCCCCAAGCTTTCAAATCCATGGCTATGGCTTCGTTAAACTTAGACGCCATGGGCAAACTGTCTACGGGTCGGGGCTTGGTTTTCTTAAATCTGCAACAGACTGTACAAGCATCAGATACAACCTTGATAGCCCGCACCAGTTCTGAACTTTTAATTCCCGCATCTGTGATTAGTTTAATTAATTTCACCTATGTTGGGTGTCCAAATTGCCTGTGAAGCTTCAAAGCGGTTTTTTCTAAATCACCCCCAAGAAATGCCATCATGATTGTTTCACAAAATTCACGACCTACTCATAAAGAAATTGGAAGCAAGTAATGGCCTGAAGATGAGGACTTCAAATCAATGATAGTTCCACAAATTTTGACCTGGTCACTTCCAAAGTTAATCAACATTTTTGCTTTTTTCATGGAACGTCTACTCAACAGCAAGGGAATATTGTAGTCCACAACATCAGTCACGATGGTTGCACGCATATTTCCAATGTAGCAGGGCAGAGTAACTTGTTTGAGGGAAGAAACTGTGACACCATCAGCAAAAGTAATAGTTGAGGATGGCGCTTCTTCTCTTATAGCTTCACGTTCGTAATCAGTGAGCTCACTTAGATAGCAATTGATCCATTCAACTCCACATACAGTTGTAGAACACCTTGTGTCTAGAAGAGCGCATTCCTTAGATTCTTCAACTAGAGTCTGTAACTTACCTCTACTAGCGGCATCATCCGCATAGCCCATAAATAACGACAGATGCACTGTTTCAGAATTTTCTTCTCGACTGCCGTCATTTTCGTCTACATTCGGACAGTCACGTGCCCAATGAAATCTAGAATCACATATGAAACACCTCAATACCTCTCCTTCAGACCCAAGTGGGTTCTGCCTTCTGCCGGTGGATAAGCGTTGGGGAATTCTAGCAGATACGGTTGAACATCGGCCACCACTACGACGCCGATCACGTACTGCACCACCCCGCAACATTCTTCGTCCTCGTCGAGTACCTCTAGCGTAAAACATTTCCTCACCCTCAACTTCGTCACTCCAAAATACTGATTCGCCTTTCACCTCCCGGGCAGACACCGATGCATCGTTCTGCCTGCCAATTTCACCAGCAAAAATACGATTCAGGGCAGATTTCATGTTTCGTATGTCACCTTAGTTATCGTGGACATCACTAGTTGTTGCTCACTGTCTGAAAGTTTGCATGTAGCTAAGAGCATAAAAGCCATCACAGAATTTGGCAGTGCCATGTCCTGCTTTGTAAATTTGAAATAAACATGCTCAAATTCTGTCACAAACTCACGAATGTTCATATCACCGGCTCTTCTGAAGTTGTACAACTCATAAAACGCTGCAAACTGTCGACGTCCTTTGTCCACGAGAAATAAACCGTCTAATTTTCAGCAAGGTCTGAACACCATCCCTCTGCTTCAGAACATCCGCATCAATCTCCGAAGACGCCACCCTCGCTCTTACAGACAATGACAGCTGAATAGCTAAGGCTTGTTTTTCTTTAGCCAAGTCCATCAGTTCGCACCAAATGTCGATGTCTTTTTTCCAGCTCTCATAAGCAGAATCATTTTCAAGTTTTGGAGGCCACTTGGTCGAACACGACGCCATTTTTCGAACCACGCTCTGCTACCAGTGTCAGACTAGGCAAACCACACTCACCAGCCTCACAACGTGAACTGCCCAAGGTCCCCAGCTGCATACCACAGGAACCTTCCGATGACGTCATCACTCGTGACTTAGCAGGTGTGTGCGTGCGCACACACACTAACAACAATATGCACTAACATCATAGATAAGAACCTAATAACTCGGTACTTTAATAATACTATTAATAATCATTCATTCATTCATTCATTCATCATCCAATTCTATGTTGCTAATAATAATAATAATTATTATTATTATTATTATTATTACAGTAATCTCTCTACTTTCCGGACAACCACTCTCCGGTTACCTCATTGTTCGGACATCATAGGCTGATGGTCGAAACCCCAAAATTGCAAAAAAAACGAAAGAAATCCGATTTTTTCCGACCACGTCAGTTTGAATTTCCCGCGCGCGCTGACTGGTTTCCTTCCCGTGCTCTCCCCCTCCTGTTAGCTTTCTCTCAACCCCTGTGAAGAGTGGACGGTTGTCAGATCGTCTGCGGTATTTTCGTTTTTGTTTAAGCAATCATGATTCACAGTGCTAAGGATTAAGTGTAGTTAAACACAGGATTACTGGACATGCTTCAAGAGGAATTATGACCACTGTAAAAACCTTAGAGGTGGGGGTAATATTCGTTAACAACCATCGTTGGACATGTAAGTAACACTGTCAACTGCTAAATATTTTCCATAATCACGTCTAAATCCTCATTCTCTGGTTACATTTTATTTACTTCATGCTTTGTGTCCCATATTTGAGTGCACAGGCTGTAAAAGAGGTGATTTTCTCAGTGATTACCATGTTTCTTACTTACGTTCACTATTTAGTCAACTGGTGAACATTTTTGCCCTACACACCTCTAAATCATAATTTTTCTAGTTACATTTTATTTACTTCATGTTTTGTGTCCCATATTTGAGTGCACAGGCTGTGGAAAGGTGATTTTCTCAGCGATTACCATGTCTCTTATATACATTCTCTACCTAGTCAACTGGTGAACATTTCTGCCCTGCTCACCTCTAACTCATAATTTTCTGGTAACAGTTTATTTATTTGATGCTTTGTATCCCATATTTTAGTCCATAAGATGTGAAAAATGATGATTTTCATAGTGGTTGCCACGTCCGATACTTACTTACACTAGGCTGCCAACTCGTGAACGCCTATGCCTTACATACCTCAAATTCATCATTTTTTTGGTTGAAATTCGATTAATTCGTGCTTTGTGCCCATTATTTATGTGAAAGGGGTCTTAAATAAGTGCTATACATGTCCAGTAGGGAGGTAGGTAGGTGGTTTTCTGATGTAGGTTAGGTTAGGTTAGGTTAGGATCAAGAATGACCGGTGCTGTTGGTGGACAGTGAACACCTTTGCCATACCAAACTGTAAATCATCATTTTTCTGGTAACAGTTTATTTATTTGATGCTTTATATCCCATATTTTAGTGCATAAGATGTGAGAAATGATGATTTTCATAGTGATTGCCACATCCGATACTTACTTACACTAAGCTGCCACCTCGTGAACATCTATGCCTTACTTACCTCAAAATCATCATTTTGGGATTAAAATTTGATTAATTCATGCTTTGTGCCCATTATTTATGTGAATGAGGTCTTAAGTGCTATGCATGTCCGGTAGGGAAGTAGGTAGGTGGTTTTCTGATTTAGGTTAGGTTAGGGTCAAGAATGACTGGTGCTGTTGGTGAACAGTGAACGCCTTTGCCATACCTAACTCTTTTTCTGGTAACAGTTTATTTATTTGATGCTTTGTATCCCATATTTTAGTGCATAAGATGTGAGAAATGATGATTTTCTTAGTGATTGTCACGTCCGGTACTTACACTAAGCTGCCATCTCGTGAACACCTATGCCTTACTTACCTTAAATTCATCATTTTTTGATTAAAATTCAGTTAGTTCATGCTTTGTGTTCATTTAATGCATACTATGTGAGAAAGGGTGATTTTCATAGTGATTTCCATGTCTGGTACTTACTTACAGTTGCTGGCAAGTTGTGAGCACCTGTGCCTTACTCACCTCTAAATCATTTTTTGGTTAAAATTTAATTAATTCATGCTTTGTGTGCATTGTTTATGTGAAAGAGGACTTAAATAAGTGCTATGCATGTCCGGTAGGAGGTAGGTAGGTGGTTTTCTGATTTAGGTTAGGTTAGATTAGGGTCATGAATGACCAGTGCTGGAGCTTCAGGGCCACTTTCCAGACAAGACCACTTTCCGGTCATGCCTTTGGCTCTATTACGTCGGATAGTGGGAAGATTACTGTATTATTATATTTCTAGTGCTCATAAAGGATTAAATATATTATAATTTTATATTTGGTTATATTCTTTTACATTATATTCTCCATATAGTTTTGACTTTATTCCCACACTACCCAAGAGGTAAAAGTCATGGTACATTTTTCTTTTTAAGAAGTTTCCCCTAGAGGCCTATTCCCCCCTCTCTCTCTCTCTCATCTAAGAAGAGTTAAAAATCTTCATCAACTCGAATCTTAAATTATTGCATATACGTACAACTTCCTCAATCTTTATTTTTTAACTAAAACTCTATTATTAAAAATGACAGTTAATAATTCTTATTTCTTTGTCCTACTCATGTTAATTATCAACACCGTAGATAAATGGCAAATGAAGACGGCCACCCTGATAGTCAGGGTGGCCGTCCTGACGCACGTATGGGCAGGGTGGGTCCTTTGGGAATTGCGACATAAAATACTGACTCAGACACCAGATATGTGTTGCCTTTTGAAGAACAATTTAATATTTTAATAACAGAAAAATTTTTGATATTCTTAGTTATATTTTTTTATATTATATTCTACATATAATTTTTACTTTATTTCCCCACCCATGACCTATGGTGAATGCCGGTGATCGTGACAGTAACAGTCGGCAGCACCGCTAAGTACGTCTGCCATGTTTCCTGATTGCTGTATAATTATCTTATTAGTTTCATTTACTGTTCTTTTCAGAATTTTTAACATTTATGCTTAATTTGTATTGTATGTGTGTAGTCTTCTTTTCTGCTACCCTTTACAAGTATCACATGAAGTTAAACTTTATTTTCAAGATATGGCACAGAGCATTCCTGAGGCCACACCTAACCTGCCTTCATAGAGTGGTGGAACTATAGTTAAACAGACATTGTAATTACTTGGAAAATAAAGACTACGAGCGTGAGAAACCTGCGTCATTACAACGCCTGAGTTGATCTTGTGTACATTGAAAGTCTGACCCTTTGAGGAACGATTCACTGGGTGACGTCCGTCCTATACTGAACCACTGCTGTTGGAGCCTGTGGCAGTGTGGGACAAAGACGTAACAATGATGTCAGGAGTTGAGATAGAAAAGTGCTGCAGTGAGTTAAATCTTCAACATGGAGCTGGAAGGTGTACAGACAGGAAGCCATGCTAGGCAGGAGGAGGCATCTCTGGCTACAATCATAAAGTAACTACTAGCACAAAGTGATGGACAGAAAGAGCTCAAGAAAGAACTCAGCGAACAACTACAAGCACAAAGTGAAGAATGGAGAGAATGACATGAACAGCTTCAAGAGGCATTACAGGAGCAATAGTAGTTACAACTGTATATGCAGGGGAAGGTAGAGGCTTTCAAGGAGGAAATGAAAGAAGAACAGCAACAGTTGAACAAGGAAGAATATGCTGAGCTACAGCAGCAGAAGCATGAAGTGAGCAATAATGTGATGGAGTGCAGACAGCATGTTGGCAACCAGTTTGAAGACAATTTGTGAGAGAATTGAGGTTGTAGAGAAATCTTGCATGGCCGAGCCTCAGGTTAGTGTACAGGGAGCATATGTTAAAAAATGGACATTTTATGGTGAATCTTGATGAATCAAAAGTATCTAAAGTAGCATCACAGGGTTGAATAATCAGAATGTAGACATTTTGGGTCCTGGATTTAATTATATTATGCCAGTTTTTATGACCCAAACCTGTGAAGTGCATGGCTATAATGGTGGTCCAATTAAAAAGAAGCCTCAAGAATTTGATGGTAAAGTATCTTGGAAAGCCTACCATGTGCAGTTTGAGTTACTTGCAGTTCAGAATGATTGGAATGATAGGCAGACAACAGTGCAGCTTACAACTAGTCTCCAGGGTGCCACAGTTGAGATTCTTGGCCAGACATCAGTGGAGGAGAGGAACAGTTATCAGTCTCTAGTAAAAGTGCTGGAGCACAGATAAAGGACCAAGTACCAGATTGAGATCTACAGGGCAACATTCCAGACCTGTGTATGGGCTCGAGGTGAATCCCTTCAGCAGCTTGCTCGTGACCTGGAGAGTATGGCACACAAGGCACACCCTGGAGCAGCACCTAACCTGTTGGCTATTCTTCTGAGGGACCAGTTCATTGACGCTCTTGATAGTGTGGAGTTGAAAGTGCAAGTGAAGCAAGTGCATCTAAGAAGCACTAGCCAGGGTTCTGGAATTTAAGTCCTACATCAGGTCTAGTATGTTCAGTTTACAGGCAAAACATAGTGCAGGATTCAAAGCAAGAAAGGGGCAGGTATGTGAAGCAGAGAAATTTGAAGGAAGTTGCTGGTATTGTGAGAAGCCGGGACATAGGAAAGAGGACTGCTACAAGTGGAACAGGAGAACATCCGAGGAGGTTGCTGGTTCTGTGAGAAGCCGTGACACGAGAAGGAGGATTGTTACAAATGGAAGAAGGAGCAAGAACAGAACAGTGCAGGGAAACCTATGATTGGAAGAAAAGGGTTTTGTGCATGTGGTGAGGTGTGGACAGTTCAGTTCTGATTGTCCAAAGAAGAGAAAAGAGGATAAAATGAAGGCTGCGGAAGACAAGAAAGAAGCAGAAACTAGTACACCTCTCCCCCACTGTTCAACAGGGATACCATCCATAAAAAGTTGTTGAATGATGAATTGGTCAAATAATGAACTGATTTTTCCAATAAGATTGTTAAGAAATAGGCGGGTTAGGTTCCCGACCACCTTCGTCATTCAAAAAATATTCAGTAAAGATGGAAAAAATACAAGTGAAAAATGAAGGAAAGTGAGACAGGGATTTGAGCTGTTTTCTTATATACGTACATTCTCAAGGAAAATTATGTTAGTACTACATACGTCTCAGATGGTTGACATTTGATTTTTTATCAAAAAAATATTGGAGACCAAACGAAATATACCTACTTAGCTATATTAAAGAAAGCTGCCAGAATGCCTTTGATAGCATGTTTATTGCCCACCAACTGCACATGACATCACCACACCAAACAAACTCAAGTGTATTGAATTTAAAACCATAAACAGCAATGGAAGCCCAATTGGAAGTGCGAAAGCCTAACTGGGGGCTTCGCCTCCTGGATCCCCCAGTGATTATAACCTACCTAACCTAGTGCAAACTAAGATGTGCATTCCTTATAACTGGCGCCAAAACAGCACAGTATTGTGCATTAAGAGCGTTTGTTAATCATTGGTGCAATCTTCACCTGACCATGCTAGGGTGAAACACTCACTCAGGTTGGTGGGCACATGACTGCACTTAACAGGGGTAGTAGGAGGGATTTTGGGTGGATCCATGGTGGTGCTGTAGTATTCCACGGTCAAATAGAAATGCACACGGATGAAGAGGCAACCGATCAACAGGGCAGAGTGCAGGAGACTGAGACAGAGGCAGCTCGGTCGGTCTGTCTGATGGCATGTGATTTTAATTGTCGAAATGGTGGGGATAACCATGTCGAACAGTGAAAAGGGTATAGATTTATAAATGTCAAAACAACTAATTGTCAAGTAACGATCAGCTTTAAAACAAGGGTTTGTTGTAAAGGCAAGTGTTAAGGGGCAACAACCAGCTGATCGAATAACGAACTGATTTTTCCCATAAGATTGTTAAGAAGTAGGCAGGTTAGGTTCCTGACCACCTTCGTCATTCAAAAAATATTCAATAAAGATGGAAAAAATACCAGTTAAAAATGAAGGAAAGTGAGACAGGGATTTGAGCTGTTTTCTTATATACTGTACCTACATTCTCAAGGAAAATTATTTTAGTACTACATATGTCTCAGATGGTTGACATTTGATTTTTTATCAAAAAAATATTGGAGACCAAACGAAATATACCTACTTAGCTATGTTAAAGAAAGCTGCCAGGATGCCTTCAATTGCATTTTTATTTCCCACCAACTGAACATGACATCACCAAACCAAACATATTCAAGTGTATTCAATTTAAAACCATAAACAGCAGTGGAAGCCCAACTGGAAGTACGAAAGCCTAACTGGGGGGCTTTGCCCCCAGGATCCCCCAGTGATTATAACCTACCTAACCTAGTGCAAACTAAGATGTGCATTCCTTATAACTGGCGCCAAAACAGTTCAGTATTGTGCATTAAGAACGTTTGATGATCATTGGTGCAATCTTCACCCGACCATGCTAGGGTAAAACACTCACTCAGGTTGGTTGGCACATGACTGCACTTAACAGGGGTAGTAGGAGGGATTTTGTGAGGAGCCATGGTGGTGCTGTAGCATTCCATGGTCAAATAGAAATGCACACGGATGAAGAGGCAACCGATCAACAGGGCAGAGCGCTGGAGACTGAGACAGAGGCAGCTCAGTCAGTCTGTCTGGTTGCATGCGATTTTAATTGTCGAAATGGCGGGGATAACCATATCGAACAGTGAAAAGGGTATAGATTTATAAATGTCATAACAACTAATTGTTGAATAACGATCAGCTTTAAAACAAGGGTTTGATATAAAGGCAAGTGTTAAGGGGCAACAACCAGCTGGTTTTTCCCAAGCAGCCCCGCCACCAAGAAAATGCAAGAGAACTTCGATTGACTGTGTGCAAGTAGATGAAAAAATAGACAGCAAGAGGTGTTCCCTATAGTTGTGGCGCACAACTCTGAGATTGTCATTATCGTACCCTGGCAGCCTATCATTCAAAAGTGCATCCGATTTCATGTCATATTATACACGAATCATATTATTATGCATGAATATATTATACACGAATATTATTATGCACAAACACATCATACACAAATCACATGCGTCTCATACACAGAATCAGATGCAATTTTGAATGGTAGGTTGCCAGAGCACGATAATGACAATCTCAGAGTCACATACCGCGGCTATAGTGACTGATTCAGCCTCTGAGCAGACTTTTGTGAGGCCTGATGTGTTACCGGTACATCAGCAACTTCTACCTGAATCATCAGAACAATTATATTGCATTACTGTCACCGTGCAAAACTGAGGGGACCCCTTGATGTCCAGTCTACATGGCTGACATGGAAGATCCTTGCTTTCTTGATCTGGACTATCTCATGTCCATGGTATGTGAGCTGGACTTCTTCATGAAGCTCAAGGTCTGAGGAAAGACTGTTCCCATCACAGCAGTAAGACAAGCCAGTGGTGGTTAGGTGTGGGTGCTGCTCACTACAGTGGTACCCCCAAGATCAGAAATATTGCTTAGTGTAAGGCGAGTCACTCTTTTGACAGCTCTCTAGGGGTGGTAGAGCCTGATGGGCTGTGCAAGACGAAGGCTGGAGTGATGGTGGGGAGGACTTTGGTGGAAACAGGTGCAGGTGAAGTGGCAGTTATGGTGGCGAACATCTCCCGTGAGACACAGAAGATGAGTGAGGGAGAAAAAGTGGGACTGTACCAGGCAGTGTATCCTGAGTGGCATCAGTGGAAGGCCTGTAAAAGGAGTGTAGTCAGAGAAGATGGGAATCTGCCAGACCACTTACAAGACCTGTTTTCGAGGAGTTGCCAGTGCCTGGATGACTCACATGTGCTGCAATTAAGGCACCTGCTGGTGAAGTTTGCTGATGTCATTTCCACTGGAAACCTAGACTTGGGATGCACAGATCTGGTGGAGCATTATATTGACACCGGGGATCATCACGCGATTCAGCAGTGTGCTCGGAGGATGGTGCCAGCTCAACGGCAAGAAATGGAGAGGGTGATGGAGAATCTTCAAAGTCAAGGAATTATACAAAAGTCCAGAAGTTCTTGGGCATAAGCAGCTGTTCTGGTAAGGAAGAAGGATGGCTTAGTGAGGTGCTGTGTGGATTATCCAGCCCTAAATGAAGTGACTGTGAAGGATGCATACCCCTTGCCAAGAACTGATGACATGCTAAATGCTCTGTCAGGTGCCAAGTGGTTCTACACCCTAGACATGAAAGCAGGATATCACCAGGTCAAGGTTGCAGAAAATGACAAGGAGAAAACAGCCTCTTCATACTGGTGGGGTTTATGGCAGTTCAAACGCATTTTATTTTTGGCCTGTGCTACATCCCAGCTGCTTTTGAGTGTCTCATGTATAGAGCACTGGAAGGCCTGCACTGGCAGACAGCTCTTGTCTATCTTGATGATGTGATTATGTTTGGACAGACTTTTGACCAGGAACTGGAAAGGCTGTCAGAGGTGTTAACAGGATCCGGGCAGTGCACCTCAGTCTTAACCATAAGAAGTGCTACATGTTCCAGAAGGAATTGAAGTACCTGGGACACGTTGTAAGCAAGGGCGGCATCCATACTGATCCAGAGAAGGTGGCAGCTGTGAAAAACTGGCCGATTCCAACTTGTTTGAAGGAGCTACGGAGTTTCCTGGGTTTATATACCTACTACTGGCATTTTGTCGAGAACTTTGCAACGATTGCTGCACCCCTGCACAAGTTGTTAGGAATGAAGCAGAAGTTTATGTGACCTGCAGTGACTCAGGAGGCCTTCGATGAACTCAAGCATGCATTGGCAAGCTCTCCAGTGTTGGCATACCCTGGACTGTGATGCTAGTGACTATGGCATTGGTAGAGTTCTGTCGCTGAAGAAGAGTGACAAAGAGTATGTGGTGGCATATTACGGCAAGCAGCTCAGCTCACGGGAACAGAACTACCATGTGACCCATAAGGAGCTCTGGGCAGTTATGAAAACCCTTGACTTCTTCCATCCCTGCTTGTGTGGGTCCTACTTCATCATCAGGATGGACCATGCAGCACTCGTTTTTTTTTTTTTTTTTTTTTTAATGCAAGGAAGAAGGAACCAAAGGCCAGGGCTAAAGACATTAGAGAATCCAGAAAGACAACTGGCATGCTGGCTTAGGAAGTTGGACCAGCACAACTAAGAGGTGCAGCTCCATCCTGGGCGGGTATATGGCAATGCTGACGGCCAAAGTCATCGGCCTTGTGACCCAGTTTGCAAGCAGTGTAGTAAACAAGTAATGCAGCCACACTGCAGTGACAGGACCAGTGTCAGCTGAAGAAGACTGAATAGGATGCAGATGGAGAATAGAGATTTACAGCTAATGCTTGAGTGGCTGGAACAGAGTATAGTGCGACCATCTTGGGAAGAGGTTTCCAGGTTTAGCCCTGCTATTAAGAGCTACTGGAGTCAGTGGGACCTTATTTATTTGAACAACAGACTACTGGAGTGTGAGTGGGAGACACCCGATGGTGTCCGTAAGTATTGGCAGCTGGTGGTTTCTAAGAAAATGAGGTCTGAGGTCTTAGAAGAGTCTCAGAACCAGACCTCTAGTGGGCATGTGGGAGTGAAAAAAAACTCTACATTGGCTGGGAGAGAGGTTCTACTGGATTGGCAAGCATCAGGATGTTGAAGAGTGGTGCTGGGCCTGTGATGTATGCTGTGCCAAGAAGGGACCCAAGAAATCTGGTTGTGCTCCTCTTCAGCTGTAGCAAGTGGGTGCAGTAATGGAAAGAATTGCAGTGGACATTGCTAGATCTCTGTCACACACTGAAAATGGAAACCGGTATATATATGTGTTGCCATGGACTACAAGTACCTCCTGTAGTGGCTAGAAGTCTATGCCATCCGAGATCAGGAAGCCCCAACTGTTGCTCAGGTGTTGGGTGTCCACTTCTATCATTTCAGGATGCCACAGGAGCTGCATTCAGACTGGTGTAGAAACTTTGAGTTGGCTGTGCTCCATGAGTAATGCAAGTTGCTGGGGATCAAGAAGACTTGGACGACGTCAATAAGGCCACACTCAGGTGGGAATGTGGAGAAATTCAACTGGATCCTGGGACAAGAACTGGCTAAATGCTGTATAGAGAGGCAGATGGAATGGGACCAGAAACTACCTGCATTGCTGATGGCATATCAATCTGCATCCCACGAGTCTACCAGTTACACCCCTGCAAAACTGATGCTGGGCCAAGAGTTACAATTGCCTGTTGATCTGTTATTGGGAAGACCACCTGGTGAAGAACTACCTACAGACACCTCCAGCTGTGCAAAGCATCTCCAGGAAAGACTGCCGTAGGTACATCGTCATCAGGTTCGAGGAGCTCTGAAGTTTTCAGAAGTGATGAAGCGCAAGTATGATGCCAAGGCAGGTGAGGTGAGCTTCAAGGATGGTGACAGAGTTTGACTATACAATCCTTAGCAGAAAAGGGAACAGTCTCCAAAGCTGCAGAGCCCATGGAATGGGCCCTACATGGTGATGGACCACCTGTTAGATGTAACCTACTGGATTTGGGGAGGCAGGAAGTCTCGCCCAAAGATGGTACACGTGAATCATCTGTGGCAGCACCATGGGCCAGGACGGTACAACTGGAACGTCTTTGAGGAATCACGCCTACCTGCAGCCGATGATGTTGAGAAGGACCAACGAGCTGAAGCACAAGAGGATGGGGACAGGGAAGATGCAAATCAGGAAGAGGATCAGGTCATTCCATGAAGAGTGGATTGTGCAGAGGAGCAGGGACGTTGTCGGAAGTGGCATAGGAGAAGGCCTGATAAGATGAAGGACTATATTTTTTATAATTAAATGCTTTGAAAGAAGCCTAATTAATTACTTCTCATTGAGAGGTCAGTGCTGGGAATGGTTGCTGATACAAGAGCCGTGAGAGGATGATGCGTAGGTCTGTCAGATCATCTGATTGTGGTATGCAAGATCAAGCAGAAAAGAGTGAGGTGGCCAGGTAGAGAAAGAGCAGTCAGGGAGAAAGACTGAAAGTCGAGAAGCTGAGAATCAAAGAAATGGTGGATGAATACAGGACCAAAGTATGGGAGGAGTTGAAATCAGCGAATTGGAATTAAATGGATCTGGAGAGCCTGCGGAATGCAGATAGGAATTGCTTAGTTAAGAATGCTGAAGTGGTGTGTGGTGTGGCAAGAGTAACAACAAAGAAGAAAGGTATGGCATGGTGAGATGAAGAGGTTAAGAGAGCAGTGGAGGAAAAGAGGAAGAAGTAGCTAGAGTGATTACAGGACAGGGGTTCATTTGAAATAAGAACTGAATATATTTAGAGCAAGAAGCATGTAAAGAGACTAGTGAAGAGACTAGTAAAGGTGGAGGTAAATGACGATCTAGGAAGAAAAATGAATGCAAATTACTCTGAAAATAGGAAGTTATTCTGGAAAGAGGTGCAGAAATATAGAAGTGACAGCAGAAAGAAATGTGAAGGTGTGAAGGATGTAAGTGGTAGATTATTAACCCATGGGGTTGAAGTAAGGACCAGATGGAAAGAATATTTTATAAATCTGATGAATGGGAATAGAGAGAGATAATGCAATGCCAGGAAACATGACACTTGCACAGGTGAAGAATGCTGTGAAGCAGCTGAAAAATGGGAAAGCAGCTGGGGTTGATGAGGTGTATGCACAGATGATGAAATGTATTGGAGAGAGTAGAATAAAGTGCTTGTTGGAGATATGTAAGAAGGCATGGATGAGTGAAACTGTGCCAGCAAAGTGAAAAAAGGCTGTGATTGTACTTCTGTCTAAAAATAAAGTTGAGCAAAGTGAGTGCAAGAATTATTGTGGCATAAGTTTATTGAGTGTTGTAGGGAAGGTATATGGAAGAATTATTATAGAGAAAGTAAGAGAGATATCAGAAGTCCTAGTGAGTGATGAACAAAGTGTCTTTAGGAGTGGCAGTGGATGTGTGGATCAGATGTTTGCAGTAAGACAGATAGTGGAGAAGGTTTGTGATAGATAGTGGAGAAGGCTTGTGAGAAGGACTGTAAGGTGTTTATGGCATTCGTGGATGTGGAAAAGCATACGACAGAGTAGACAGAGAAGGATTGTGTTAGGTTTTGCACATGTATGGTGTAGATGATAAGCTGCTAGGTGCCATCAAGAGTTTTTATGATGGTTGTGAAGCATGTGTAAGGGTAAATGGGCATCTAAGTGAATGGTTCACAATCAGTGTGTACATGCATCAAGGTTATGTGATGTCCCCATGGTTGTTCAGTATATATGTGGATGGTGTGATTTGAGATGTAAAAACACAAGCAATGGAGAGAGGCATGACATTGGTAATGAATGGTGATGGATGGAATGTCTCAAATTTGTTTTATGCTGATGAAGCAATACTTCTTGCAAATACTAGACAAGAACTTGTTAGACTAGTGCAGAGTTTTGCTGATGTCTGTGAGCATCTTGCCTTGAGAGTAAATGTAGAAAAGATTAAAGTGATGGTTATTGAAAGAGAAGGGGACTCCCAGTGTGATGTTACAGTGAATGGAGTGAGACTGGAACTGGTGAGAGAGTTCAAATACCTGGGTACAGTGATAAAAGAGAGAGGAAAATGTGAAAAAGAAAGTGGAAAGTAGAGTTACACAAGGAAGGAAAGTAGCTGGTGCTATGAAGGCCTTGATAAGAAATAGAGGCTTGAGTGTTGCAGCCATGCAAGGCTTACATGAAGGAGTGTTAGTGCCAACTTTAACAGGGTTTGAGACTATGATGTGGCATGAAAATGAAAAATCAAGAGTGAGAGTAATGCAGATGGGACTGCTGAGGAATGTATGTGGGGTACAGAGAGTGGATAGGATATGGAAAAATGTGATTCGTGAAAGATGCCGAGTGAGGAAGTCTGTGGACAGCAGAATCGAAGAGTACTTAGACAGTATGGTCATGTGGAGAGAATGGATAACAATAGAGTGGTGAAAAAGGTATATCTGAGTGAATTTGAAGGAGGGAGGAAGCGAGGTAAGCCAAGGAGAGGATGGAGGGATATAGTGGACGAGTGAGTGAAGAAGAGAGGTATGGAAGTTAGTGAGGCTAGGGGACTGACTAGATGGAGCTGGTTGGATGAATGTTGTGAGAAGTGCATGATCAGGGCTTTGGCACCCCTTTTTAACCCATCACGTCCGGCAAATACTGTATTCTGTCGCCCCTTCTCCCAGCCGGGCATTTCTGAGAAAATCACTTTTTTTTTTAAACCTTCTTATGTCAGCTAATACTTAACCAAAATTAAAAAACTAAGTGTCATAATACTCACCAATCCTTCAACTTCGAGCTGATTGCCTCAGATCGTCTCTGAAATGTGTGTAGTCAGAGTGGGGAAAGGGGGCAACTTTTTTTTTTTTCTGTGTCCATATCTGTGGCTGAAAGTACGGTGGCACAAGCAAGGCTTATACTAGCCTTCCACAATAATAACACTTCCAGAAGACCGCAGTCCACCACAAACACAATTTCCGTGTAGGTTTTTCAAAAGTGTGGCATGAGCGCTGCTGTGAGTCCGGTAACTCCCAACTGGGAGGAGGCAGTGGCTGAATCGGTAGAGAGGTGGCCTGCAGTCCTAATGGACCCAGGTTCAAATCCCAGCTGAGACAGGGAACAGTTTAAGGATTTGAATTTAATTAAAAAAAAAATAAAAATCTGATCAACCAGATGACCTGCCAACATGTCATAGAAGTACCTCCGCTAATACCAGTACACCAGTCCTGGATGAGACAGCCCTAGCATGTATTCAATATGGACAGTGGGTGTTAGTGCCGAAGTGGTGACATGTGGAGATGTAGGAGGACTACTGGGCCCAAAGAGGACTACTGGGACTTGGGAATAGGAGCTGAAGCCTTTGCCCAGAGTCAGACAAAAATATTTATACAGTATATACTGTATATATATATATATATACTGTATATAGCAACAACCTTGAGGCAGTCTGGCTCAGCCCACCACCTACAGCCCTGTGTGCCTTCTTTCCTTACCACTGTTCCACCATCCCACCAGCACCTTACACGACACAATCGGTAGAGAGGTGGCCTGCAGTCCCGACGGACCCAGGTTCAAATCCCCGCTGGGGCAGGGAACAGCTTAAGGATTTGAATATCATTAAATGAGGCTTTACTGATCTACCAGAAGACCCGCCGACATGTCGTAAAAATACCTCCAATAATACCAATACACCAGTCCTCTATGAGACAGCCCTAGCATGTACGGTAAGGTCCCAGGTTATGTCGGTATCGACTTACATCAAATCGAAGTTACGACAGTCGGTTTGGAAATTTTAAAATATAAGGAAATAAAGGAAAAATACGTAAAGCTCGGTTTTTAAAGTGTTGCTGTTTACCGCAAGATGTCTCTGGTGTTTTCCCGCCTCACGCTTGACTACCAACAAAGTAAACAAACCAACAATCGCTCTCAGTCTCGCTGCTACTACCACCTGTACTGTAATTTTCTTGTTTGTTTTTCGCCTGATTCCATGATGCCTAAGAGACAGCTTCCTAGTGACCATAATGACTCCAAGTAATGCAAGACCATCACATTACGTGAAAAAGTCGATATTATTAAGCGTAATGAGAAAGGAGAAAAAGCATCAGTGATCGAGTGAGGGAAAAAAAGCCATCAAAATTGATGTGAGAAATGCTTACCTTATCGTGCTGATAATGATGTTCGTATTTCATATTTTACGGTAAACTTTACTGTATGATGAAGTATGAAAAGTGTTTGAATTTAGGAATAAAATGTGTGTTGGCAGTGGGCACGTGTGTAAGGACGGGAGAGTGAGGAAGCGGTTGCCATGACGATGAGAAGTGCCGTTACTGCAGCGAGTGAGCTACTGTGACGAAGACTCGTAGCAAGTACAACTTATATNCTTCCCTCCTCTTTTCTACTCTGATGGCTCTGTAGCTATTTCTTCTACTGATAAAGCAGATCTCTTTGCTCAGACTTTCTCCTCCAATTCCACCTTAGACGATTCCGGTGCTATTCCTCCATCACTTCCCCCCTCTGACTTCCTATTGTCTGACATTAAAATTTCTTCAGCTGATGTGTTCTCTGCCATTACTGGCCTCAATACTAAAAAGGCATACGGTCCTGATGGAGTCCCTCCTGTTGTCCTCAAAAACTGTGCTTCTGTGCTTACACCCTGCCTAGGTAAACTCTTTCGCCTTTGTCTCTCAACTTGTACCTTTCCTTCTTGCTGGAAGTTTGCTCTCATTCAGCCAGTCCCAAAGAAGGGTGACCATTCCCAACCCTCTAACTATCGTCCAATTGCTTTAACATCCTGCGTATCAAAAGTTTTCGAGTCAATTCTTAACAGAAAAATTTTAAAGCACCTTTCCTGTCACAGCCTTCTTTCTGATCGTCAGTATGGGTTCCGTCAGGGACGCTCCACTGGCGATCTTCTCACCTGCCTTTCAGACTCTTGGTCATCCTCCCTTCGGGACTTTGGCGAAAGCTTTGTCATTGCACTTGACATCTCAAAGGCTTTCGATCGAGTCTGGCATAAATCTTTAATTTCCAAACTGCCCTCCTACGGTTTCTATCCTTCTATCAGTGCCTTCATCTCTAGCTTCCTTTCTGGTCGTTCTATAGCTGCTGTTGTAGACGGCCATCGTTCCTCTCCTAGACCTATCAACAGTGGTGTTCCTCAGGGTTCTGTCCTATCACCTACTCTCTTCCTTTTATTCATCAATGACCTTCTAAGCTGTACATCTAACCCTATCCACTCATATGCTGATGATTCCACCCTTCACCTTTCCATTCGGTTCCCGCAACGTCCATCTCAGCAGTTGCTTCAACAAAAGAGGGATGAGGCTATGGCACACCTAATGTCTGATTTGGCTCGTATCTCTGACTGGGGTAAAAATAATCTTGTTATTTTCAATGCATCAAAAACTCAGTTTTTACACTTATCAACCCGACAAAATCTTCCTCAGGATTACCCACTAATGTTTAATAATGAACAGTTATGTCCTGCATCATCCTTGAACATGCTTGGGGTTTCATTCTCTCAGGATTTGTCTTGGAAAGAACATATTACATCTCTTGTGAAATCTGCTTCCAAGAGATTAGGTGTGCTAAGCCGATTCCGTACTTTCTTTACCCCTGCACAGTTGTTGACCTTGTACACGGGTTTTATTCGCCCGTGTATGGAGTACAACTCTCATGTGTGGGGAGGCTCTCCACATGCAGCTCTTCTCAATAGGGTGGAGTCAAAGGCTTTTCGTCTCATTAACTCTCCTCCTCTTACTGATTCCCTTCAACCATTGTCTCTTCGCCGCGCTGTTGCATCTTTATCTCTCTTCTATCGCTACTTCAATGGTCACTGTTCCTCTGAACTGTCTGCTTGCATCCCTCCACCTCTACGACGGGCACGTAGTACCCGTCTAGCAACAAACTCTCATCCCTTTTCTGTCCAACTCTCTAATGCAAGAGTTAACCGTTACTCCCAGTCTTTTATTTATGCAACTGGTCAACTCTGGAACTGTCTTCCTATGTCTGTATTTCCTACTTCCTATGATCTCCAGTCTTTCAAACGCAGTGTGTCCAGGCATCTCGAATTGAACGGATCTTGAATTTGGCTCTCTTTTGTACTGTTTTTGTTTTTTCTTGGAAGGAACAGTATGCAGGCCCGTGGCCTTTGGTTCCTTCTTCCATGCATAAAAAAAAAAAAAAAAAAAAAAGTATGCGATGTATGGTTGAAAAATCTGTAAAACTCGACTTACATTCAAAATCGGCTTACGTCATGTCTCAGGAACGGAACTCTGACGTAACCTGGGACCTTACTGTATTCAATATGGACGGTGTGTGTTAGCGCCGAAGTGGTGACATGTAGAGGTGTGTGGGCCTTGATAGCAGGCTGTGAAGCCTATGCCCAGGGTCGGATACATAAAAAAAAACACACACACACACACACACACACACACACACACACACACACGGAAATGTATGTTTTGCTTGCATTGTCACACAATTCTAGCATTGCTGTGCCACTAGAAGTCTGGGTATTACCATAACTACTACTGTTACTGCTACTATTATTACTACTAGTCCTACTACTACTACTACCACTACTAGCACTGCTACTACTACTACTACTAGCACTGCTACTACTACTACTACTAGTGCTGCAGCTACTACTACCACTACTGCATAAAACCTAAATTATTATATTGTGAACAAAATGGTTATTCACATACTATCCATAATCCACAATATTTTTCACTATAACAAATTTTTTTTTCTGTGACGTGTACTTATCCATCATAGACATAAAGTAACTTGGTGGTGGGATGAGGGTGTAGAAGCCACAGTTAAGGAGAAAAGAAGGCTTTTCCAGGAATGGAAGAAGGGTGGTGACAGGGAGGAGTACTTGGCTGCCAAGCGCAGGGCTAGAAGATAGGTATACAGGGCGAAGTCTGAGTCACAGAGACTTTTACTTGATAATCTAAATCATGGAGAAAGGAAAAACATGATTTTTAGGGTGGCAAATCAGGTGAAGAGGGATAATCGGGACATTGTAGGTGAGCAGTGTGTGAAGAGTGATGATGGAAGGGTAGTGGTGAACAGTGAGGATATTAAAGATGCATGGAGAGAGCATTATAGCCGGTTGTTGAATGAGGAGTTTGATTGGGATAGAGAAGGTTTGGAGCCAGCTGATCCAGTGTTTGGCCCTTGGCCATTGATTGACGCTGCTACTGTGAGTGAGGCAATAGGCAGGATTCGGGTGGGGAAGGCGGCAGGTGTGTCTGGGTTGACTGCCGAAATGTTGAAGGCCTCAGGAGATACTGGGGTGAGGTCAGTCACTGACCTGATAAATATGATTATATATGAGTGTGTTGTCCCAGATGATTGGCTGAAGAGTGTAATTGTAAATGTGTACAAAGGGAAGGGTGATGCCCTGGAAAGGGGAAATTACAGAGGTATAAAGCACTTAGATCAGATAATGAAAGTAATGGAGAGAGTTCTAGAATGTATGATTAGAGAAAGAGTGAATATCAATGAGATGCAGTTTGGGTTTATGCCAGGCAGGGGGACCACCGAGGCCATATTCATTGTTCGACAGCTTCAGGAAAAATATATTGGAAAGAAAAGGGAATTATATTTTGTTTTTGTTGATTTGAAAGGCCTTTGACAGAGTCCCTAGAGAGGTGGTGATTTGGGCAATGAGAAAGCTAGGGTTGGAAGAGTGGCTGGTTAGGGTGGTTATGGCCATTTACATGGGTGCTCGCACCCAGGTAAGAGTGAATGGAGCTTTGAGTGATGAGTTTTCTGTGAATGTTGGTGTGCATCAAGGGTCAGTTTTGAGTCCCTTGTTGTTTATCATGGTGCTTGAAGCCCTCTCACGTGACTTCAGAGATCATGGGAGATGTTGTATGCTGATGATTTGGTGTTGATTGCAGAGAATGAAAAGGAGGCGGAGGAAAGATTTAAGAAGTGGAGAGATGGTATGGGGTACAAGGGCTTAAGGGTAAATGCAGATAAAACAAGTGATGATATCTAGGGTTGGTGGCGGTACAATCAGAGGAGAGGGAGAGTGGCCATGTGCAGTTTGCCACAAGGGTGTGGGAAGTAATTCCATCTTGTGTAGTGTTTGTGATAAATGGGTGCACAAGAGATGTAGTGGTATTAGAGGTAGACTGCGAGATGATGCTGATTTCATGTGTGCAGCATGTCGGGGAGAGCAGGTGGAGATTGTTAGGCGTGAGAGGGTTGAAGTTGCAGGTGAGTCTCTTGAGTGTGTGGAGGAGTTTCGTTATTTGGGAGACATGTTATGTGCCAGAGATGGGGCTGGAGTTAGCTCGGTTGCTAGGGTGAGAAGTGGTTGGAAGAAGTTCAGGGAGCTGTTGCCTCTCCTGACATTGAGAGGACTCTCCTTACGTGCTAAGAGGTCTTTGTATGCAGCATGTGTTAGGAGTGTGATGATGTTTGGTAGTGAGACCTGGGCAGTAAAGGTGAGGATATTCACAGGTTTAAACGTACAGAAATGACAATGATTAGGTGGATGTGCAGTGCGTCCCTGCGTGCAAGGCTGGGGGGGCTGGGTTTACGATGGATGAGTTGAGAGGTAGGATGGGACTGGAGTGTATTGGTGTTGTGATGAGGAGAGGTAGGCTGAGGTGGTTTGGACATGTGGAGAGGATGGGGGATGATAATTGGGTACAGAGGGTGAGAGGTGTTAATATTGGGGGAGGGGTAAACCAAGAAAGACATGGGACGAGGTCATTAAGTGTGGCTTAAGAGTTAAGGGACTGAACAGGGAGGCTGCCAGGGATCGAGCAGCGTGGAGAGCCGCCATCAGGTGACCAAGGCCGATGTATGCAAGCACGTTGGAGCCTTCAAAAACTAAACGAAACGAAATGATAACAAATATACACACAGAAACTTTCAGTAAAAAAATATAACACTGATCTCATCATGAAACAAACTTTCTGCTTCCATTATTCACATACAGTAAATACACACAACAAAGATGCGAGGCTTGCCCTACCACGCTTCCTCCACCCTCCCTCCTCCACCTCCTCCCTTTCTCCACTCCACTGTATTTTCCACTATAACTGAATTTTTTCTTGTGATTTGTACTTTTTCATCATAACAAATAAACACATGAAAACTTTCAGTAAAAAATAAGGCACTGATTTCATTATGAAACAAACTTTTTGCTTCCATTATTCACATAAATACACACAGTGCTGGTGTGAGGCTTGACCCACAATTCCCACCTCCCTTTCTCCACTCCCTACCTCCTCTTCCATCTCCTCATGCTGCCAGTATCCCCCCTTCCAGGATCGTCAATACCCTCTGAACTACAGTATTCCCATCTTCGGAAATTGCAGATGAACGTGCAGGGGGGAAACGATGGGCGCACAGTGGAGGACTCACGTGATCGACCGTCCTCATGCGATGCATAAATATCGACACTCATCATGGCAGTCGCTTTCCTCAGCGGAAGAGTTACTTTCTCCACTCACAACTGGTGATAATGTCACCGCGAGTTCTCTCTCTGTCTCATTGTCACTAAGGCCTTCTCTTTTCTGGCCTGTGGACTTCATTGGTTTTGAAGCTGACTGCTGTGGGCACTCAGCCGAGGATCCGTACACAGGGAAAACATTTTGCGTAGGTCTATCCATTACGGAGGTATGCAGGTATTTGGAGCGTGACTTGGATGTGTGCAGGAGGGTTGCCAGTGGCTGCATGTGGTGGAAATAGGTAATCACTCTATTATCCAGATGCCCAATAACCGGACACCCCATTGTCCGGACATCGTTGGCTTGGGTGTTTGGAACCCCCAAATGCCCAAAACTGCAAAAAAAAACAATAAAAAAATCCTATTTTTTTAACCCGTAAGTTTGAATTTGGTGCGCGGCACCGAACAGCTGTGTTTACGATCACTTCTCATGCTCCCCTTCCCCTCCCCAGTTCCTTCTCAACTGCCATCACAAGCAAACGATTGTCGGGGTGGCTGGCGCTAGTGCTCATTTTTTTTTTAATAATTATAATTCACAGTGCTAAGGATTAAGAGCAGCAAAACACTGGATTACTGTACATGCTTCAAGAGCATTTTCACCACTGTCAGAGCCATGAAGGTAGGGTAATCTTCATAACAACCACCACAGACATGCAAGTACACTGTCAACAGCCAATTATTTTCCGTACTCACCTCTAAATTCTCATTCTCTGGTTACATTTTATTTATTTCATGCTTTGTGTCCATATTTGAGTGCATAGGCTGTGAAAAAGGTGATTTTCATAGTGATTTTCATGTCTGTTACATACATTCACTGTGCTGTCAACTGGTAATCATATTTGCCATACTCACCTCTAAATCATCATTTTCCGGTTAAATTTATTTTATTTATGTCCCATATTTAAGTGCATAGGCTGTGAAAAAGGTGACTGTCATAGTGATTTCCATGTTTGTTATCAACATTCACTGTGCAGTTAACTGGTGAACATCTTTGCCATACTCACCTCTAAATCATCATTTTCTGGTTAAATTTCAATTAATCATGCTTTTTTGTTCATTATTTATGTGAATGGGGTCTTAAATAAGTGCTATGCATGTCTGGTAGGGAGGTAGGTAGGTGATTTTCTGAGTTAGGTTTGGTTAGGGTCCGAAAGTACCAGTGTGGGAGCTTCGGGGCCAATATCCAGACAGAACCAATTTCTGGACATGCCTTTGGCTCTGTTATATTGGATAATGGAGGGATTACTGTAACCAGCAGAATATTCAAACAATGCCGCGAAACACTAGATCATGTATACATGCCACCCATAAGTCCCCGGGTCATCAAGTATACAGGTCACCCGGACGCGATGGGTTAATGTGACAGCATCTGGATTGACTCTTATCAGATACGTTTATGTGAAGCTACAGAATGTGGTGAATGTTTTGGGTATATCAGATAGAGCCAGGATTCCGGGGGCTTGAATGATGAGTAAATGGAAGCATGGCCCAGTGGATTGGGCAAACTTGGGCTGTCTGGATGTTGCTACTACTCACCCTGCCCTAGGTGGGAAAGGAGGTCTAGATGATGATGATGATGATGATTAAATGCCTTGTTAGGATTAAGGATTATGTCTGTAAATACAGTAAAACCTCGATATAACGGACTTCAGTAGACCGGAATTCGCTTTTATCGGACTCGAGGAGCTACCGGACTAAACTCCTATATATCGGAAAAAGTCCTATATAGCCAGAAAGCAGTCCGGACTGCCTGACAACTTCAGCTATGTTCACCACAATAAGACAAGTAAAAGAAATGTTTTTCAGTGCACAGTACAGTATTATTATACCATTTGCTTAATGTAGTGAAGGTATAACACAGTACAATACTGCAATGGTGGTGAAAACCACTGATGCAATCCGGACTAATGTCTGATATATCGGAAAAAGTCCGGATTAGCAGGGGTAAGTCCGGATGTCGCTTTTATCGGAAAATCGCATATTTCGGACTGGCCTGAGCCCCAATTAGTCTGTTATAGTGAGGTCTTACTGTATTGCGTAGTTTTGTTGGGAAGACAAAAGGACTAGGGAGGGGATAGTGTTGAGAAGCAGGAGTGCTAGCTAGGTGGTAGTGGAAAATTCCGGATAGTTCATGCATTTTCAGTCGCTAATCACAGTTGCCAGGTAGCCCGCTGTAGTGATTGGAGGTATTTTGTGAAGTTGTTTGTTCATTTCCTCTCTCTCTCTCTCTCTCTCTCTCTCTCTCTCTCTCTCTCTCTCTGTAATGTTTTATTTAGATGCTTGTTTGTTAAATTATTCAATATTCTTACTTAATTTCAGTTTGTGTGCTACAGCATTAGAGTGCTACATATTGTAAGAAAACTCTGGAATATTTTCGATGTGTCCAGCTTGGAACTGTTGCCGCTAGGAGTATCTAGAATGTCTGAGTAACAAAGAAAGTTATAAAAGGATTTTGGAGAGAATAGAGGACTCAGTTTATGTGTGGCCTTGTGAAGTTAGTGTAGCTCTGGCACTTGTGAAATTAGTTAGGCAGACAGTGTTACTTGAAAAATAAGACCATGAACGTGAGAAGCTTGTGTTATTATGACACTTGAGTTGATCTTGTGTACATTGAAAGGCTGACTGATAGAAGAATGATTCGCTGGGTGACGTCCTTCCCATACTGAACTACTGCTGTTGGAGTCTGTAGCAGTGTGGGACAAGGACATAACAATTTCAAAACCTCTCTTCTTGGTTAACTTTATGCAAACCAAATGAGAGAGAGACAGAGGGGAGGGGAGGGGAGGGGAGGGGAGGGGAGGAGGAGGGGAGTTGATGCAGTACCTATAGATCAAAGCATTGCCAAAATACTTTTTTTTTCCCCCCCTCTCTCACAATTCCTTCCAATCTACTCTGACCTATCTCTCCAACAGAGCAAGCAGTATGGGAGCCAGTATCTAGAACGACCTGGTCTGGCCAAATTACTGAAGGAGGAGAGTGATAGGCACTGGGAGGAGGGCATGGAGACCCTGAAGGAGTACCTCCAAATTGGAGGCCTAGTGGACACAGTCTTCCTGAATAAATATAACTTTGGAGGCAAGGTTGGTCATGGGGTGACTGGCACATGTTTGAACCATTTTGATTGGGGGGAATTTGACCACAGTGTTCCTTTGGTGCTGTCTTGGTCAGTTTGAGAGTAGCACATTTTCTGTAGTTATGCTTTTTGTGTGTGTGTGTGTGTGTATCATAATAAGACATTATGTTATATTTCTATTTTTTTAAAACACTACAAAGTAAATAACAAGCAGATTGACAACTCAAAGGGTGATGTACCTTTTTGTCCTTCCTGTGGTGCTGCTGTTGGTAATGGGGAAAACCCAGAGAAGCAGATGTAGCTCTTGCTTGGAAATAAAACCTCCTCATCCTTTCCTGCATCCTGCAAGGAGGACCCAGGGCAGCCGCTCCATATGCCATTTTCTCACACAAAGGGAAAAGACTTTCCAGAAGTCACTTCTTTATTTCTCACACTAGCCCAAGACACTGAAAGCAGTTCCAGGCTGCAAACTCAGTACATTTGCCTGGTTTGTTCCCTACACATCACAAGCACAAGACGAACCTGTGGATTTGGTCAATGAAACTCTTGAAGAGAATGGATCCACACCACAAAGCACTGTACAACACTAGAGCACATGGTCATGTGACAGATGCAACATCCTCACAAAGACTCCTCTTATCACACCAAACATAATTCCCCTTACCCTTTCCAACAACTCAAACCTCTCACAAATACTGCCATCCATATCTCAACCCATGGGCACATACTCTACACCTGGACCTGGAGCAGCGGTGTCTTCGCCATGGGTCTACCCCACCAGAGGCTGTCAAAGCAGAAGAGGCGGACAGCATGGGGACCAAACCACCGCAGTGGCTTCAGTCACCTGGGCAAGTAGCACACCTCTCATACAACACATACAACAACACCATTTCTTCTACACCGAGAAATGACTCCCCGGCGGTCATTTCTCGATGACTTCTTCTAGCCGGGGACATTGAAAGCAATCCAGGACCCACCAACAAATACATATGTCCAACATGCTCAAAACCTATCACGTCAAGCCAACAGACAAAGGGTTCATTTCAGTGTAATTCCTGCAAGAACTGGACCCATTACACCTGCACAACACTTGCATCCAGAAAACATTATACAAACACCTGGACCTGCTCCTTATGCTCCTTCCCCACACCCACTAACCCCCCCACCAACCCTACTCCTACTTCCTCCACACTTCCTCACCCAAACCCACTGATCCTTCCCACACCATCCAATATCCCAACCCCTCCCATTCCACCCTATCCTAATCCACCCCATCCCTTACCTCCATCACAGCCTTCTCCTACCCCTTGCCCTCCACCCACACCACCACCTCCCCCCCGTGCTGCTGCAGCCAACACACAACATAAACATAATCATTCATTCATTCATTATCTAATCCTATGTCGCCCCACAGAGGAGCATAGGAGCCCGGGGCCTTCATTTAAACATAGATGGCATAAACACCAAAAAACAAGAACTCACACAGTTCATCAAACAACAAGACATACATATTGCCATCTTACAAGAAATAAAAGTACATGGAACACAAAAAACACTTACATTTCATAATTTCACCACCATTCGACAAGACTGGGCCGACAGCGGTGGCAGTGGACTCATCACCCTGGTACACAAATCCATCAACTTTTCCAATACCAGTGTACACACAAAGTCACTTCTCCTCCCACAGTACACCACAACAGAAATACAATCATTTAAAATACACACTGGTAACAAATCACATACAATAATCGGCAACACATACATTCCCCCCTGGTCGTCCCCCACAGTACCACACAATTACTCTTCACAAATACACATCACTAACGTACCCAATATCATCCTGGGTGGTGATTTCAATGCCAAGACGTTGGCCTGGCATGCCAACAACCCTGACACAGACGGAGGACTGGTACTACAATCCCAAACAGATCTTTTCATACTGAATAATCTCCATCAACATACCCATATCCCACACCAAGCCCTCTTCCTCCCATCATCCCCAGACATCAACTTTTGCTCCCCATACCTCACCCCCACAACATCCTGGAGAGTGATCAAAACCCTTGGATCTGATAACCTCCCAATCATCATCACTATCAAAACTAGAATCACCCCACAGACACACACACACTAATTATAAGAGCACCAACTGAGAGGCCTTCACAACTGAAGCAGAACAACATTTCAAAACATCAAATAGTACAGCTATTACAGACATCAACACCACTGTGCACACTTTCAATACAGTTATACAAAACGCAGACAAAAGACACATCCCTAGAGGCAACAGAAAGAGACACATCCCCAACTTCACACCAGAAGTTCAAGGCCTCATCAGTCAACAGGACACACTGCGACGCTACCCAGAACCCCATACACAAGACACCGTACAACAAATACAAGAACTCAACACTCAAATAAACAATAAAACATCAGAACAGCAAACACTAAACTGGAATAATTATCTCCAGACACTTGACCACAAAACAAACACCAGCAAACTCGACAAAACACTAAACAGCATCACACTCTCTAACAGCAGTGCTACACAATCACACTTTATCATCACAACAACAGACACCATACCTTCAAACAAACAACAAGCAAACACTCTCATCAATCACTTGTCACATGTCAGCCATCTAAACCCCCATCACGACGACCGATGTATCATCCGACGTAAGAGTCAGTTCCCAGACTACGCACCTTTCACTTACAACCAGATGAAGTACTCATTAGCAGCCTTAAGCACTCATCTGCCTGAGGACCAGACAACATAAGCAACATTCACCTTAAACACCTTGGACCACAAGGCATACAAGCACTCACCAACATATCAAACTACAGCTATTCACACAACATGATACCCATCATCTGCAAGCATGGCATTATCATCACCATCCCTAACCCCAACAAAGACCCCACATGACCTTCCTCTCAGCACCCCATCACACTCCTCTGCACCCCCTCTAAAGTCACTGAACAACTGGTACTACAACTAGTTACACCTCACACCCCCCTAGCCCCATCACAACATAGCTTTAGGTCACTACACTCCACAAACACTCTTCTTACAGACCTTACACAGATAGTTTTTGATGGCATGAATTCAGCTAGGCCACCACACAGAACACTATTCACACTAGACATTATCAGAGCTTTTGATGCCATCTCCCACCACAACCTTACAAACAAAATATTCAATACAAACATGCACAGTAACAAAAAAAAAGATGGCTGGCAAACTACTTAGCAGGCAGATGTGCACATGTAACATTTGCCAGTCAGTCTCTGAACATAAGAAACATCACAAATGGTGTCCTCCAAGGATCTGTTTCATCCCCTACACTCTTTAACCTATACATGCATGACATACCCACACCCCACACACCACAGATACACATAGCTTCCCTATGCAAATGACATAACACTTACATGTACACACCAAAATGCAAACACAGCTGCACACATCCTCCAGCCTTACCTTAACACACTACACGAATGGTTCACCACAAACAGGCTCAAAATAGCCCCAGCCAAATCTACAGTGGCCCTTCTCACAAACTGGACAGCAGAACACAGTCACATTCCACACCTCACCTTATAAGCAACACTCCCCAACCACGCACGCACGCACGCACACACACACACACACACACAAAATCCTTGATATAACATACAGTACATCAGTGTCATTTAAACAACACATCACAAACATTTAAAATAAAGACTCAATGCCTTGAGGTCACCTGCCCATACAACATTTAGACACAACAAAGAAACCACCACCACAGTGTACAAACAATATATACGTTCAGTGATGAATTATGCAAGCCATGCTTGGGCCCCTAACCTCACTAAAACACACTGCAACACTCTACAGACCATACGGAACAAGGCCCTAAAAATAATCACAGGCTGCACAACTACTACACCCACAGACCACCTACATCAAGAAACCAAAGTCCTCAAAGTCAAGAATCACCTAGACATGAAAGGCACCCAGATTCTCACTGCAGCCTCCACAAACCCACAATATCTACTACACTACAAGGCAGCACATCCACACACACACCAAGAAACATCAAAACAACACTCAGTACACGATATCATACACAAATACTGTAATCTCTCCTCCCTTGCCCACCTCACACCAGCTTCCAGAAGCATGTCCATACTCAGATCACTCGCTGCTCCATTCAGTCACTTAAAGACAACACATAGCTGCATGCATGGCCTCCTGATATCCACCCTTCTGGATCCTATCTCCCTCGTGAGGACAGGGTCCACCTGGCCAGTCTGAGATGTGGGCATCATTTAGCCCTCTTAACCCTTTCATACACAGGGGCCCAGTGAAGAATCCAATCGCTCACACTTTTTCGACACAGGATTCATCCTAGTGAAATTCAGCCACCCGCATTTTTTTGACTCAGGATTCATCCAAGTGAAATCAGTCACTCACACTTTTTGCTGTATTTTTTTCACAACAATTTGTTGTTGTGTCCTAGACTGTGCTGTGGACTCAGCATGGGTCAGAGTCATGTGGTGAGTCTATGAAGTCCCCAGGGTGCCAAGCCTCTGACAGAGAACATCCTGCCACCTGCGTCCTCAGTTGTCCGGTACTAGCCTTTCTGTAAAGACGCTCCTATACGCTTGCCTAGTGACATTAAATTCTTTCATTTTTCTCAGTTATTGTGATAAGAAAACAATCGTTATCAGCTGAGTGTTTTCTCGTACATTAAACTGCTTTTACTTTAACTTGGCGTAACATGTATCAGTTTGTAACATGTATCAGCTTCATAATAATACAGTTAAAATTTAGGGCAGGGGAATGAAATGATTGTAATCATTTTTCATTGCCACACAAATCACTGAGTGAGGAATGTGGGGAGTGTGAAGTCTGGGCAGGCGAGAATGAAATGATAGGAAACAGTTTCCTCAGAGCGGCCAGGCCTGATGAACACCTATTGTTATCCCGTATGCCATAAAAAATTTTCTAGTATAGCTAGAAGTGTCATTTTTTTTTAATGGATCGCAGATAAATGCTTTGCAATATTCTATAATCATTTCCAAAATGTTTATATGTTTGTGAGTAAATGGGCATTGAATAAATAAATGAATGATACATTATGGTAATTCCTTTTTTGTTTTAGATTTTTCTTCGTTCATGAGGAAGATTGTTCATTAATTAATAACATAAACAAGTTTCAAAACTATACAATTATGAATAAGGGCGGGGGAATGAAATTATTGAAATCAGTTTCCGATACCACGCGAATTGCTGCGTGAGCAGTGTGGGGCGCGTGAGGTCTGGGCTGGCGAGAGACTGTCACTCAGTACTTGGAAGTGGTTGGACAGGTGGCGTCGAAAGACTGCGAGAGGGTTAAGTTACCAGAAGAGGCTGGATGACTCCGTCGCTGATGCCTGTCCAGAATGTAACACAGCACCCCATACTATTAAGCACAGTATGGAAGACTGCATTGCACACAATCTCCCACACCAACAGCACAACATACTTGTACACTCCTTGAGAGCTCTGTGCGAAAGCCCGGTCTCGGCCACGGCCTTCCTTAGGGACTCGGGGCTGTTCGGCCAGACTGCCTAGGGAACGACTGCTACTACTACTACTGCACTAGACATACAACACAAATCCACACTAGTCATGCACAACCTTTGACACACAACATAAACATACTACAACTCAGTGCTGACAGCATCTGCTTCAAAGCACCACAAATTGAAGACTTCATCACTCACACAAATTATACACTGTACTCCTACAAGAAACAAGGCTCACATGCTCACACAAGACTCCACATCTCTGTCACTATTCACACATCTGCACAAACAGAACTGATGGCCATTGAGGAGACCTCATAAGCTACATTCGTACATCCATCCTCTATGCAGACACAACACAGACAATACAATCACTCTTCCAGAATGACATCCATTGGAAATACAGTGGGTACCCAAGTTCAGTGTAATGTGAGTCTAGCGAATCACAAGTTTAGCAGAGACTGCTAAAATATCTCCCTCTCATCATTAGCAGACACCTCTCTCATGTTTAGCGCTATTTTGCTGGCTACAACCCTCAGAACGCGGTGCTCATTTGTTCCGTGGCCAAATTTATGACATCACCGAGTGGGAAGAGGTACAGTTTCCAAATGTTCCCAATCTTGACATTTTCCAATAAATCACATAACAGAATCTGGTACAGTATGTAGTTTCTTTAAAAAATCATATTCTTTAGCTTTCTTATGGCAAAAATTATAAATACCAAATACTGATTGTGAAAATGAAAAAAAAATAAAATAAAAGTACTTGGCAAACTTATAATCAGCTTCAAGGATGCTCGGTGGCCTTCACCTCCCTCCAGCTCAAGTGCACGTGTGGCAGTCAAGGTGAACAACAAAGAGTAGCGCTGTATTCCGTACTGAAGTGTGGGACAGTGTCAGGAACAGCAACTAATTGTGTTATGTTCAGTAGTGGTCGGAAACCTACCTCATGCAAGAAAGGAAAGAGTAGGGATGAAAAAAAATTACTGAGTATGAAAGAGAAAGGTGAAATTCTGGATAAACTTGATTTGGGGTTAGGCCCAAGTGCAGTTAGAAAATTGTTTAAGATCAATTAATCTGTCAGAAGCAAAAGGTTGAAGCGTGATGCAATAAGGTTGTACCTCAGATCACAGTGGCACATATTGTACACCTAAGCAGTAAGCTGATGATCACAACAGAACTTTATCTAAGGAGGTATATTGACCACAAGTGAACATAGAGTGTGTGTTTCCTCAGGCCAGGCAAGGCCGCCATTCATTGCAAGTGTTGGGTGATTTGCCCGCTTCAAAAAATGGCATTTGCTCTAAACTGTTCATGCACTTGGAGAAACTGCAGAGGCAGACACAACAGCAGTGGAAGAATTTACTGGTGTGCTGATGCAAATCATTGATGATGGTGGGTACGATCTACAGCAAGTGTTTAACGCAGATGAAACTTGCTTTTATTGGAAACAAAAACCCAAGTCAACCATAGTAAGCCGAGAAAAAAAGCCCAAGGGACATAAGCCTAATAAACAGCGATTCAGCATGCTCTTTGCTGTCAATGCAGCTGGGGATTGCAAAATGAAACCCCTCCTCATCTACAACGCAGTGTGTCCTGTACCCTACCACAACTCCAACCTGAAAAAACTAAATGTACATTGCGCTGCTAACAAAAAGGGATGGATGACCTCAGCAACATGCATGGACTCGTTCAACAACACGTTCATCTCTGAAGGAGAAGCCTGCTGCAAACGCAACAACTGAACATTCAAGTTGCTGTTGCTGCTTGATAACACTCCAGGTCATCCACACTTTCTCAAGGGACGCCATCCAAATTGTCCAAATTGTGAAGTTGTATTTCTCCCTCCAAACACAACCTCGGATCCACAACCTGTAGATCAAGAGATAATACTTAACATCAAGCTGGAATTTTATCATAGGGCCTGGAACCGACTTGAGGCAGCACTGGACAGCGACGATGTAAGTTACAATAGTTCTATCTATCTAGTTATTTTCTTTAAAAAAAAAAATCCTTATACACCTACAGTATTCTTATGTAACTTCATTTCGACAGTTTTCTTCATCATCATTGACTGTGGGATAAAAATATTACAACTAAAGTGACTCATTATGTTCATTAATGTTAAGAAAGTTTGTGACTAAAATCATCCGTACTAAGCTTGAATAAACCTTTTTTTTTTTGTGACCCCACTTGTTTTTACATTATTTTCTGCTCTATCGAGCTTAACAAAACTGTCAGTGTTTGCCGTAATAAAAAGCAGCGTATGACATATTTAGTAAAAACAAGGCTAACAGGAAAAAAAAAGGTGTTTCCATATAAATCTGAAGATTCTCCATCAAGTTGAAAATGAGGTGGAGCCAGAACCAGCAGCCGGCACATCAAACAATCAAGAAGCATATTATGATCATGTGGAATCAAACGGTGAACACCACCCAGCCATTACTACAACTGAACAGCTGGTGACAACACCAGTGCCAAATGGAGATATTTTTCAGTCTCTTCAACAGTTGGCAGTACATTAATGCAGCAACAATTCATCATGGATGGAGGAAAGTACTCTCTGGAGTAGACATCACGGCAACAGTGGGTGGAGGGGAGAACTGCGAGAAGCAGAGCATGGTGGCAGCGGTTACAACAGTGGGTGGAGGGGAGAACTGTAAGAGGCAGAGTGCATTGGCGGCAGTTACATCTGTGGTTGAAAGAGCCAAAACAATAAGAGTTGGTGGTTTCAATCAGGTGGAGGTTGCTGACATAGAAGAAATGGTTGGCCAGACAATTATTGATGAGAATGTGGAAGATGTGATAGAAGATCAGAAAGTTGAGGAAAAAAGAGGAGGATGAACAAGGATTGAAATGACCACAAGGTGAGCCAACCATTCATTAGCTGACCGAGATCTTGGCAATTGCCAAGAGATACAAACAGGCAGTCACTGAATGTGATCTCCATCTTAGACAGCGTGAAGCCTGTATTGAATTTATCAAGAAAGCGCTGGTGCATATGAAGAACTGTGTCGTGCCGCTACCCAGGTGTCGTTACGGTATTTCTCGGGAATATA
>JAGKTI010002882.1:9167-21646 GCA_018397915.1 Birgus latro
GCTGAGATGGGCTTGATAGTTGCGTGAGTCAGTCCAGCCACCCATCTTCCCCCCAGAATATGACACGTAACGAATGACTCTTCACCCTGCTCTCATTTGTACTGCTGCGTGAACAGAGATAGGGGGAAACTTTTTTTTACAGTCTGAACGTCTCAAGAATAACAATGAATGTAATCAGAGGAAGCAGATAAAAGCACCCAAGCAGAGAGAGCATGGGGCAGGGGCTTAAAGAAGGTGGGGAATTCTCAGCTGCCAGGAGCAGTATTTATGAAGTTTCTGGAGCATTAGATGTGTTTAATCAATATATCTTAAGTATGCTTTTATCTTCACTCATGCAGATACCAAACACTTACTTCACAAACAAGCTAGAGCGAATATTTACGTGAAAAATTATACTGTAGTTATAAAAACACGATTTTCTGATACTTGTCAACTGGTATTAATACTTAGTTATCCTGAGAACCGATAAAGATGCATGATATACATAAAGGCCTTCCGGTCTACCATCAGTAGCCAACATTACCAGCTCCGGGACGCACTCTTTACCCGCCACTGACAGAGTGAGTGTTGTCTTAGTTCATGATAAGTTCAGAACTTGCTACAAATGATAACAAACAGCAATAGATGTAATATTCCTTTGGAGGCTGTTTGTTATAGAGAAGACTATGACTGTAAAATATAAATGTATGAGAGGAAGCTGACAAAACAAGGAGTCTACCCGAGCCCAACAAACTCTCCAGTCGAAGCCGACAGGAACAAGTGAGAAGGACCACCATGAGACATAGAAAAAAGTGCCATGGAAGTAATGTGGGAGAGATCGAAAAGATATTCTACAGTAACTTAATCTGCAAGGGAAAAGTTACATTATCTTGTTGCGCTACTGCTGTTGCATTTTCATGACCTCAAAGAGAGGAAAATCAGTTAGTCAGAATTTCTGGTTATTTAGCCAGTAATGCCAATGACTGGGGATTAAGTGCTAGAGGTGTATCCAGGCTACCTTTAAATATTATTACTACACTGCAGCCTACCACAGTCCTAAGCAATTTGTTCCATATGTTGATAACTCTACTGAAGAAAGTGCTTTACTTCATTTTACTGGAAACGTTGGCCTACGATTTTATAACCATTGCGTTTAGTTTAATTTGGCTGGTCTGTTGTGAAATACTTATCGGCTACAATACTGTCATGTCCATGGAAAACTGTATATATTTGAATCAGATTCGCTCGTGGGCTACGCCTTGGTAACTTCAGCTTACCTAAACGTTCCTAATATGATTTGTTCCTTAATTCGGGAATAATATTTGCTACTTTTCTTTCCACTCCCCCTACTTTTTCCATATCTTTCTTGCAATGTGGTGATCGAAAGTGAATACAGTTCGCAAGATGCGGCCATACTATGGAACTGTGCAAGGTGAGTATGATATTCTCTTACCTCTATTCGAATGTTGTGCCTGTTAATCCAGATATTTTGTTAGCTTTCTTAATTGCTTCCGTGTGCTGTCAACTTAGTTCTGAATAGTTTGTTATAATGATTGCTATATCCCGGTCTCGGTTTACATTCTTGAGTGTTATATGTATAGTAAACTTAAATTTTCATTTTTAATTCCAGTACTTAGAACCTTGCATTTGACAATATAAAAGTCTTTTGTTATATCTGAACCTATTTAAAAATTTTATCAAGATCTCTCTAAATCATTGGCTTTTGTTCAGACACAGCTGGTCTATTACCGAGTTATATATCATCAGCAAATGTCAATATTTTGCAACACAAACCTTCGTTAAGATGGGCGATATACTGTAACTTGCAACAGTACGGGACCAAGTATTGTTAAGGGACCCAAAACTGAACACTGTGGTACTCTGTAACATTCATCCAGTCTGATTCCTACTTATTAATTACATCTCTCTGTTTACGTCTCATAAGCCAGTTTTCAATCCACTTTTAATCTTGCCTCTAATACCATAGACTTTAGGAAAAGAAGTCGTTAATGCGGTACTTTATCAAATGTTTTCTGGAAACTGAGATAGATTACATAAACTAATTTAGTTTCATCGTACATATCGATAATATCACTGAAAAAGTCAGAGATTAGCAAAACATAACCAATTGTTCTGGAATCCGTGCCCTTAGTACTGAATGGGATTACTTGCTGACTGCTAATGTTAACTTATTTTAAGAAGGAATTACTGTATTTCAAATGACCCTCATAAAAAAATTAACATTCTTGCCAGTACGTTTGCCAGAAATTCTACTGCAGAGGAAGCCTGTCAGAACGTTTCTGAGCTAGAACTTAACTCTCCTGAAATTGCTTCACTAAAGATACAGAGTAGATATGTAAACTGTATCTTAGACAATTAACTATCAAACAAACTTCCAGGTCCAGCTGGAATTCTTCCAATAGCTTTGAAAAGTGTTCCCCAGAAATTGCTCCTGTTCAAGCTAAATTATTCAGATTATTCATACGTACTTTTGATTCCCCAGTTCTTGAAAGGAATCCAGCATCCACCCAGTTCCAAAGAAAGAAAGTTCTTCTGACCCCTTTGACTACAGACCCATAGCTATCACATCTCTTGGTAAAGTATTTCAGATTGTCATTGATGGGCTCATTGCCAAAAATCTTGAATCCAGCAACTTAATTAGTGACAGACAGTATGGTTTTCGCCACGAATGATCCACTGTTGACATAGTCAACCTCAGTACTCATACAATCCATCACTAAATTGACGAACATGGAGAAACCCATGCAGTACCCCTTGATATTTCTAAAGCGTTTGACAGAGTGTGGCAACGTTCCCTGCTATCCAGACTCCCTTGATACGGCCTATCATCGTTTGTCGTACTGATTCCTCATATCTCAGCAACAGAAAAATAAGAGTAAAGGTAGATAATGTATATTCCAATTTCCGCTCAGTTAATGCCGGTGTGCCACTAGGATCAGTCCTGGTTCCAACCCTGTTCCTCATTCATGTTAATGACCTCTTGTCTGTCATCCATAATCTCTTTCACTCATAGGCAGATGACCCAACGCTTCACTTAAACACCCATTCACTCTCAACTCATTTCAGCTATCTCCATAATTCAAGACTTATCTAATATCACTGAATGGGGACAAAATAACATTATCTCACTTAATGCTAAGAAAACCAAGTATCTGTTGTTTACTAATAGACAAATTTTGCCATATTCCTAAATGACCTTTAATGCAACCAAGATTCCTATCTCTAAAAGTATTAAAGTTCTCGGCGTTTCGTTTAGCTGGACCTCTCACGTTAGATAACTTGCTAAAACCGCCTCAGAGAAACTTGGGTTATTGTACAGAATCCGCAAATAATTCACTGACGAGCAATTAGTTATAATTTACAAGAGTCATGTGCGCTCTCAGCTCAAATATTGCTTACCTTTGTGGAATGGATGTGGAGAGGTTGCACTAAAACGACTGGACAAAATTCAGAACAAAGCCATGAATAATAAGCCTGAAGTCACCAATGAATTGCCTCTCCTACAAGTAAGATGGAATGTTGACATCCTTGCATTATTCTAGAAATACTTTTATGGTAAATGCTCAGACGAAGTTGCATTCATTGGAGTGTCACACTGTCATATTGCAGAACTTGTGCCTATTAGAAATCCCCTGTTCTCCAAACTGCATCTCTTTGGAACTTGTTTCCCCAGAATACTTTCCCTCCAAACTTCAGCCTACGGCGGTTCAAGTCCAACTGATACAGATTTTTTATGAATGGTGGAAGCTTGTAATCTGGTGTACGATTTTTTTTATTTATTTATTTTTCCTTCCTTTGTTCATCTTCTGTAAAAAAAAAAAAAGTAGTAATTTATTGGTGGTTATTTATTACCATCTGTGTATATATATGTAAAAAAAAAAAAAAGAAGAGAGAATCTCTGTCTGTCTGTCTGTCTATCTGTCACTTCAGGGAAATCAAGGGGGATGCATAAAGACCTCTAAACAGCTCTTACATGTATAACCTTTAACGACGATTTTAAATGTGTACATTACAGTTACTAAATTTTGAGGAAGAGTGCTAAAATTGAAAAAAAAAAAAAAAACTAATTCTGTTGGTCAAAATTAGAACCACACGTGATCAGTGCGTCTAACAACATCTTTTGAGCGTCGGAGCGGAGTAGGCTGAGTGAGGGACGCAGGCAGGGCGTGTAGATACTCACGTGTAAATTTGAGGGTTTGGCTCAGAGAACATATTTCGGATTAACTAATGAATCATGCAGTGGAAACTAATGGAGGTTATTCAGACTTGTTGATGACTCATACGACAAAACTGGAATTAATCTACTAGAGTATATTGCAGTTGCTAAAATTTTGTGAAACGTTGCTAAAACCCTATCTATCTACCTGTCAATTGCCAGACGCCTTAATCCCGTAAGGGGTGGCCACAAATAAATCACCTCCATGTCACCCTGTCCCCCGCTATTTCACTGCTCACCCCCCAGCATCCCGTCTCTCATATAACTCTCCACTCCATCCCTCCATCTCATCCTCGGCTTCCCCCTCCCTCTTTCCCCCTCCACTTCACCCTCATACACTCTCCTCGTTAGTCTCTCGCTTCCCATCCACTCCACACGGCCAAGCCACCTCAGTATATTTCTCCTAATGCTTTCTGTCACATCCACATCCACACCACAATGCTCCTTCACTTCCTCATTTGTCAGACTGTCTCTCCGTATAACTCCACATGCTCCTCTCAAATCACTCATTCCACTGCTTTCACTCTTGACTTGTGTCCTTCCAACAAGGTCCAAGCTTCATTTCCATACGTTAGAGTTGATATCACAGTACTGTCATGCAGCAACTTTTTCACTTCCATGCTCACTTCACTATTTCTTATCACTGTTTTCATTGAACTAGCAACCTTTCTTCCTTGTTGTACCCTTTCAAGCACTTCATCCTCCAAATTCCATCCTTACTCATCACACTATCAAAGTATTTAACTGCACTCACATTTTCCATTTTCACATCACCTAACCTCACTTTACAGTTAATGACTTCATTTCTCTTGAAGACCATAACTTTACTCTTCCCTACATTCACCTTTAGATTCTATTTCTTATACAGTCTCCAAACTCTTTCACCAAGCCTTGCGGTTCCCCTTTGTCTTCACTTAACAATACAGTATCATCTGCAAACAACATTGAAGGAAGTTTCCAAACAATGCCCTCTCTCAGGGCTGCACCAACATTCACTACTATACCTTGTATCTCTTTCATAACCCCGTCCATATACAGATGGAACAGCCATGGAGACATGACGTCCCTGTTTCAATCCAACATTCAGATAGAAAAATTCACTCAGTTCACTATCCACACACACTGCAGCCTCAGCTCCCTCATACATAGTCTTCACGGCATTCAACACCTTTCCATTTACTCCGCATATCCTTAATACTTTCCGCATTCCATGTCTATCCACCCTGACATATGCTTTCCCCAGATCCATGAAGGCCGCATACAACTTCTCTAGAAACTTTTCCAATAAAGACCGAAGGATGAATATCTGATCTACACAACCTCTTCCCTTCCTAAAACTTCCCTGTTCTTCTCCAACTAATTCCTGTTATTTCCCTAATTCTGTCTGTAAGTATCCTACTAAATAGTTTTCCTGTTACACTAGTATGACAAATGCCCTTATGATTACCATACACTTGTTTTTCCCCTTTTCCTTTGTACAAGGGAATAATTGTACCTGACTTCAAATCCTCCGGGACTCTACCTTCCTCCCAGGTCAATCTGCACATCTGTATTCATTCTGCTACTATCTCTCCCCCATGCTTCATCATTTTACCACACACTCCATCAATTCCTGTGGCTTTCCCCATTTTGACTTTCTTCATTGCTTCCACTACTTCCATTCTACTGATCCCTTCCTCCCTTCTCACCATCCTTCTTCTCCCAGCCATTCCCCAGCTGCTTATGCTCGCATTGCTTTCATTCTCTGTGTTAAACAGTTCCTTAAAGAGTTCTTTCCATCTGCTCACCTTTTCTCCTTTCTCCACTATAAGTCTACTATTTTTTTCTTTCACTCCCTTACTAACTTCTTTATCGCCCTGTTTAACTCTCTTTACCTCCTTCCAGAACATTTTCTTACATTTCCTCCAATTTACACTCAAATTCCTTAAAAATTCCTTATCCATTCTCGTCTTTCTCTCTCTTACTAATCTTTTCACCTCTCTCTTCCCCTTCACATATAACTCTCTCTTCTGTCTCTCAGCTTCCTCCATGCCTCTGCTTCCCATCCACTTACTATGTGCTTCCTTCTTTTGCACCACATCTTGCCTCACCTCTTCATTTCACCGTGCTGTTCTTTGCACCACCTTTTGTCTTCTCTTGACCCCACACACCATCTCACATGCTGCACATATTTCTTCTGTGAAAATATTGCACACACCTTCCACGTCCCTCATCTGCTCCAGATCATACTTACCCAATCATTCCCCCACGTCTCTCTCATATGCTGCCTTTTTCCCATCCTCTTGCAACCTTGCTACCCTCCTTGTATGGACTACTTCCTCCTGTCCTTCTCTTCTTGTCCTTCTGCATATTCTTGTATCCATTACATACCTTTTCATTCCATCATCCACACACACACAGTCATTCATTGCCTTCTGTTCATTCAGTGCACCATCCACCCTTCTCAATACCTGTGGATTTTTTTGCTCCTAAAGAGGGTATTGGCTGTTACCAACCCCCTCCCCACCCAAATGTCCACTAGAGTAATACCATCCTCATCCACGTCTGCAGGCACACCCCACTCACCAATTACTCCGTCCACCTTCACTGTAATAAAAATGGATCTTCTTAGTGTACCTCTGTTGGTCCAACGTCGAATCACCCATTTTTCAGTGCGTCTAACGACACTTTTCAGAGCGCCAGAGCAGAGAAAGGCGAGCAGAAATGCACGTGTAAATTGTTTAGGGTTGGACTCAGCGAACATAATTCAGATTAGCTGATGAATTATATAATCCACATATATTTACTGTATATAAAAGCAAATGTTGGTTTGCTGTCTGTCTGTCTGTCTGTCCCCCTTGGAAATCGAGAGGGATGCATACATAACTCTCTAAATAATTTAAATGTATCCATTACTGTTGCTAAAGTGGCGCCCCTAATGGCGAAGATTAGAACGAATTAGAAATAATCCAGTTAACCTGGTGGAAACATGGTAGCCAAGTACCGTAGAGTTTTTACTTCTATAAACATACCATTATTAGCTATTAGCTGAAATGGGTTCAGTGGATGAATAGATTGGTGGCATGGGCAGGGCAAGTGGGGTGGGTAGACAAGGTTGAGTGGATGGCTGGGTGTGAAGTAATAGGATGGGTGAAGTGGGTGGGAGAGAGGGTGTGATGAGTCAGCTTAGGTGGGGTGGGTGGGTGGGTGTAAAGGGGCAGGGTGGGTGGAGTAGGTGAGAGGGAGGGTGTGGTGGGTTAGGGTGGGAAGGATGGGTAGGTAAGGTTGGGTGGATGTGATGGGACAGTGTGGATGGGTAAATGGTTGTGTGGGATAGGCAGATAGCAGGAAAATAGGTTTATGGTAGGAATAGGTCCATGGGGAACATATCCCTGGGGAAATGGGCCCAAGGGGGGGCGTAGTTGACTGTGTGAAGTGGGACCCTATGGGTTTTCTCCCACAGGGGAAGTGGCCATTCAGGGTCCCTGGCAATGATGGTAAGCACGATCAATGGGTTTTACCCAGACAAAGCTGGGTACCCCTGCTAGATTTTAATATTGGAGTTACGTTTGCCAGTTTCCAGTCACGCAACAGTGCCACTTCATGGTTATATGCTGAATATTTGTTAGACCCTGCTAGCAACAGAGGCTGACCCACTTTTACATTAGTCTCTGACCACTCATTTTAACCAGAAGAGAATTGGACAAGACTGGGGCCCCTCAGAGTGGCTCCAGCAATCTTCTTTATATCTGACTGGGTGCTAGGCGACATTTTCCAGGGTTCTGAGCTATATTCACAAAGATTCTTAAGTTGAGGATTTTATAAGTACCTTAAGACTCAATGAATATGGGGTCAGATTCATAAAACTGTTTTTTAAGGATCGTGTTAGGCTCTTCTTGTTCCTTTTTAAGCCAAGAGATCGCGAGGATCGGCAATAAACTGATGTACTGTTCTGTCTGAGCTTTAGTATTTCATTTTCATTTTCTTTAAAAACCTTGGAAATAATCTGTCTGGTCTGGGTGTTTTGTTGATCTCAAGACAAACAATATATCTCCTTCTTTGATCAGAGTAAATATCTCTAATTGTGCTGCATTCATCTATATATACAAAGGAAAATGAAGGATTCGAAAACAGATACAAAGAAAGTGTTGAGAATTTTAGCCATCATCGGTTTTGTCGTTTGCACCTCTCCATTTACTGAAAGTAACAGACCTGTTGTTGTTAGCAATATCTTTTTATGTCTGGTGTACCAAAAAATGCTATGGGGGTTGATTTACTGAATTAGCATTATACACGTCAAGATTTTTCTTGTTTTGTTTCTTTAAACTTTTTTCACGAAGGTTGTGATACATATACCGTATTTATCCTCCTCAATATTTGTGACTTTGTAATTTTAATAAGCAAGTCTCTTTGCTAAAAGACAGTTATTTCTGTCACTGTTTTACCATTTTGTCTTGAAATGTTTTGCAAGCCGTTAGGTACGCTGCGGTACACTTACCTTGACTGCTTTATAAAGGATCTCCACTGACGTCATAAACTTAGATGCGCCACCATGTTGAGAGGAAATTATTGTAATAACTGAAATCGAAGCTCAGATGTACAAGAAAGATTTCAACATGAAGAAGGGGCTAACGTTATGCAGGGAAAAAAATAAAATAGTGGTAAACAGTGACTGGATCGTGCATTCTCGGATGTGTTACCAATATATCGTTATCTGGTATTCTTGGCAAGTCCTTGAATAGCTGATGATCACAAGTAACAGGAGTCTTGATGCTTACAGTCAGATGGCATTTGGATGTGTTAGAGACCTGCAGTCACGACCAGTTTCTGGGAAATGTGTAGTGAAAGCGGTAGTAGGTTAGCCATCATTACCAGTAGTCAATCTAATGATCGTATGCTTAATCGACACAGTGAGTATTCCATATATATGTATATATGATGGATTTTGTCGAAGATATTTCCTGCTTGAAAAATAATATTCTCATTCACGTGCTCTCCTACGTTTGCTTTCAATTTTGGTTCAGCGGAGCAAGCCATAAGCGTCTCCTCTCTACAAGCAGATTAGTGTTCTCCCCTGTTTTCGAACACTTTTGGTAACTTGTAGTACTCTTAAGTGTTTCTCTTAATTATGCCTGTCATGACAGCCGTGGCCATTGCAAGATCATACTATTTTACTAGATCTGAATGCTTGTTTACGTCCGCCATGACAAAGGATTTCAGGAGTGATGACGTCAAATGAAAACAAAGTCCAAAGTCCATGCGTCAAGTACATTCGTTGTCTGAATAATCGGTTCCAAGTCGCTTTTACCTGTAAAGGGGGTATCACACGGTACGTGAAATCATGGTTTGCCGACGGAACGCGATCCTGCTTTGCTGGAACCAGGCACAAACCCTATCATACACGTTCCTCGAACGCCGCCGACGGTCGGCAAAAATGTAAACAAACACACCATAGGTTTTCTTGTGAAACATGGGATGCTTGTGATCCCAAAGACAAGGGAATGGCTTTATTTTTTCAATGAGGGCATTTTCGGCAGCCCTTGTCCATAATATCTGCCCAGATGTCATCGTATACCGTGTTGAATGAACGGCGATGTACAGTACTCCATCACCCAGCGTAGAGTGCTGTATCCGCGCTCCCCAATGAAAACAACTGAATTATCGACATCGTTATTTCATCCCTGCACGATATAAAAGGTTATTTAAGCTTTCATAATTAATAATACATATAATGGAAAGTAATAGGCACTTTAGGAGGGAATTATAACTTAAAAAAAAAGTTTTGTCCCTGATTCCGTGGGCACAGAATGGGTCTGGATGGAAAGGAGTTTTGCCGATGGAATCCTCGGCGGTTACCACGGTTTCGTGGGTGGTTACCACGATTTCGTCGGCAAACCATGATTTCAGGTACCGTGTGATACCTCCTTAACTAACCAGCATTTTCTACCCTTCCCAGAAGCAATGTTCACAACTATCTCAACTAGAACTGGAAAGCACTTAGAAAGCGCATACATCCGCCAATGTCAGATCCTGATCCGCCCCAGAATTTAATCAATTCTTTTTTGGCCCATGGTCTACCCTTCCACAAAATTTCATTGAAATTCATTGAGAACTTATATTGTACGGTAACGGTATACATAGGATCTGGATCGGGATCCGGATCCGTCCCCAAATTGAATCAATTCTTTCTTGGCCCATGACCCACCCTTCCACAAAATTTGATTGACATTCATTGAGAAGTTTTGTAGATATAGTGTGGACAAACAAACAGACAAACATTGATGAACACATAATCTCCTCCAATATAATACCAATGGAAACCAAATGAACTCAAGCAGCCTGAGGAACAGGCTTGAAATATTCCGACAGAAATTAGTGTTTTATTTATTTTTTATTTATTTTTATTTTTTGCCTTAACGTTTTAACTAAACAATTAGATGCAGAGTCATTTATAAATCAGGGGCCGGATGTACTAACGCAGTTGCCGTCCCGTAGCCCGTTACAGGCGGGGAAAAGTGAGCGGTGTCGGATGTTGTATGGGACAACCCTTGCATGTTTTCAATATGGACGGTGGGCGTTAGTGCCGAAGCGGTGACACATGGGGGTGTAAGGACGCAGAAGGACTGCTGGGCCGTGGTAACGGGCTGTGAAGCCCATGCCCAGAGTCGGACACATTGAAAAAATCTAATGACAACCTAATGAAACAACAAACTCTAATGACAACCTAACCTAACAACCAAAGCTAATGACAACCTAACCCAACAACCAAAGCTAATGGCAACCTAACCTAACCATACCTAACTGAACAACCTAACCTGAGCTAACTGAACAACCTGATCTTATCCTGACCAATCAGTCTACATTTATGTCACCTAATCTAACCTTAACCTTGGCCAGAGGATCCCAGATTATTCTTGATCATTCCCCACTTTTGCCAGAAAATCTCTGATGATGGAATCCCCCCCCCCTTGCGAGTTATTTTAAATGAACAGACTCTAGAGTTAATTTTAAAATGTAATGGCATGAAGCTTAGTGGTCTTATGGAAATTTTTAGTAGGATTTGCGAATATTATAAAGGTGTTTTAATTTTATGTAGCATGAGAGTTATCTGAGGACTCAGAGTTTGTTTCAACACTTAAAAGACACAGATCAATAGCCAGAAAGTATTAAATTTGTAACCAACACATAAGATTTTTTTTTTTAAACCTTTTGGGCTTTTTCTGTTTATTCCCCCTTTCGAATGTCCAAACTCCCCCCACCCCATTCCCCCAACTAACCTAATCTTAAGTTAACCTAAACTAACTTAAGCTGAACTAACCTTAACCTATCCCAGTCCAAAAATTAATTAACCTAACCTAACGTAGAGAATCCAAGTTTAAAGTAACCCAATCCAACTTGAACTTAAAGAAACCAAACCTTAACCTAACCTAACCTAACCTGACGTAAACTTAATTAGCCTAACCTAACCTAAGCTAACCCGATAAAAACTAACCCACACTAACCTAAACCTAACTTAACCTATCCTTAATCTTAAACTAACCTAACCTAATCTAACCTATCTTCAGAAACTATTTTAAAAAGGGGCTTTTGTTCTAGGGGGCAGCATGACACACTGTACTACTATACAGCACTACACCTTACACAGTTATATTACTGTATACTATTGTAGGCTACAACAATAAACCACACTATAATTTTGTACAACAGTAAACCATACCTTAACACTGTATATCACTACTGTACACTTTAGTATTACAAATCACCGATGTACATTAAAATACTGTACAACATTATTGTACACAGTAAGATACAGTAGAACACTATTGTACACTAATACTGTAAGCACTAATTTACGCTACTGTATATTGATGCACAGCACCCCAGATAACTACCCAGTATAGAGAAATAACTGGTTTACATAAGAGTTAATGCTTATTACAGTTCATTTCCGGGTGGCTCAAAGATACGGGAGCCGCTAAGGGTGGTCGGGCCCAACCTTAGCAGCGACTTAAATCCGCCTTCCATAAGGTCTCCGAAAGTGTTTAGTTCACAACAGGACTTGTGTAATGGTATCAGCGGGGGTGTTTTTATGACATCTCGGCGGGTCGCCAGGTAGATCAGTAACGTCTGCATTGATGAAATTCAAATCCTTTAACTGTCCCCTGCCCCAGCGAGGATTCGAACCTGAGTCCATTAGGACTGCAGGCCAACTCTGTACTGACTCGGCCACCGCCTCCACTTATGGTGGTTATGTTAGGTTGTTCAGTTAGGTTATGTTAGGATA
>JAGKTI010002882.1:31525-47590 GCA_018397915.1 Birgus latro
CTTGGTGGTGATCCCTGCACCTTGTTTGAGTCTTATCTCCTTTCATTTACATTTAAACCTAGCTATAGTTTCTGGGAAATATGCAAATGTCAGTGGTGCTGTCAAGCATAAACAATTTATTCCAACAGTCGGATCTCTTTGACCATGTTTAATTGGTCTGCAAAACTATTGCAGTGACGAAACTCCCTCAATAACCAAATAAAGCAATAAATGGGAGTAAGTGTTAATTGGGTCTGGGCCCACAAGTTTACACTCTCATTTTTGTCTTTTTGTCTAATACCTGTAAAATAACCAGAGCTCGGAACCTCCGCAAACACTTGCACAATTCGCAATTTCCGCAATAGCGGATCGCATGATTTCAGTTGCGGAACAGCAATTGCAGCAAACTCGTCCGAAACTTGTGGGACTGTGTTGCGGAAGAACTTCCGCAATGGCAATCATGTCTGCAGTCTCCCACATGGCGGTCAGTGTCGGTTAGTACAGACTACAGCATGACCCATGAACATCAATCTTGAACAGGATTCCTGGCCAACAGCGGCAGCGGGCGAGGCATCGCTGCATCAGTTAGTAGTAGGTATGAGAGATATCAGGAGAAATTATTTGATATGAAACGATACAATATATTATAAGCCAGCATGGCGATAAATTTTGTGACATGTATAGCTGATCATGGACATTTGTTCCACAGTTTGACAGATGATGATCTTAACCCGCCCAGTCCCGATCGATTTTTTACCCAACACGCCCTTAGAACCCGACCGATTTTCAACTTTTTTTGGGGGGGCTCAAACCTCCGCTTTTGGTGAGAAACATCGAAAATTCATAGAGAAATTGCCCTCCTGAGCTTATAAATGTTGCTACAGGTGTCAGTCAGCCTTACCTTTCGTTCTCTCTCAGGGTACGTGGCTTCAAAGAAAACGAACTATGGGAGGGTTAACTAACTCAAGCCACTTTAAATTAGGTATTTATTCATTTATTTGCTACGAATTTTTGTGTAGTACAAGACTATATTGGTTTTCACACATTAATATAGGCTATATAAGCATTGTTCACTCACCAAAAACACCAGCATATGGCACCTTCCTTTACGACAATACCACCTCATCACTTCTGTTTGTTTCTCCCTCTAGCTTCTTTGTTTCTTTGTCTTACACCTCAAGAATCACTTTCACCGTGAATGTCGTCACTGGAGATACCGTGGGGCAACATGTCTTTTCTGGCCAGGTTACTGATAACAGGTGAATTGCCGAGTGTGGGGGGAGGGGGGTTCAGGTGGGGCCAGGCAGTATCCCTGCTTGACAGCAGGTAGAGGAAGGTCTCCCACATATGCCTACCAAAAATCACCCACAAGTCTTGAAAAATGTGCAAACAACAGGCCTTGCAATTGACTGACGTACGATGCACGTCAGTGGGTCTGAGCGTGAAAAAAGTGGTGACGTGCATCGTACTTCGGTGGGACTGGGCGGGTTAAGGGCTAATGTAATGGTGATCTCTGAAGATACTTTATTTGATGGTCTTACTGAGTTATTGTCTGCAAAAGTAAGCACATTTCTATGAATTATCTATTTAAGTTCTATGTACTGCATTCTCCTGCTGGTCAGATTGATATTCCCGAGTGGCACAAAGGCTAATTCTTTTCCTTGTAATATTTTTGTAATAAGGGATATGATTATATTATTATAATATTAGTATTGTGAGAGACTTTTCTCCCAGGGGTCGGATGTCATTAAGGTCAAAAGGGCAAGCCTGACCTCAGAGAACTTCGAGCAATTGGTGTTCATGAAAGGGAACACGGACCTATTGAAGATGGAGTTGTTCTCAGTCTCGGAGGACTCAGACTGACTGTGACGTGTGGGTGTGAAGAAGTGTCGGGTATCACAAGTGTGAACTTCTGAGTCAGAGAGGACTCCGAGAACGTGGTCTGAGTGAAGTTATAAACGGAGTCACTATAGTGAGTAGTGAGAGTCACAGTGACTGGGTGTCAGTGTGGGAATGTCACAGATTATAAATACAACCATTCACTACATTACCAATCGATTTACCCCCAGTTTGTGCACTTTGTATTGAAAATTGTGAAACTGGATTGTGGTTGCAGCACTGAGGTAGCGGAACTGCACATTCCAAGTTTATTGCGGAATTGCAGTAGTGGAAGGTAAAGGTCAGAGGTTGTGGAATTGTGAAAGCGGAGTTGAATTTTAGATTGTGGTGCCCAACTCTCAAAATAACCCATACAAAGACTGGAGGGACTGGATCAGCAATGTTTACACCGAATCAGTTACTCTCGATCGTGAACCAGACGACCCTTTTCTCTCATATTTCTCCTGTCTAACTTTGTGAACCAGCATTTTTTTCGATGTATTTTGACTGTGAACATGAAATTCTCACAATTAACCATTCCTAACTATCAATTTCTGTTCTCGTCAATGCGACAGTTCTCAAATTTCTTGTTATTTTAGTTTACTCTTAAATGCTATATCACAACTTCAGTTTATTCCTAATTACTACTGCAGTCATATCAAAAGGGTTCTTCCATCGCTTGTATCCTGTAAGACACATTACAGGCGAGTGTGCAGTGCATAAAGCGTTACTAGGTTCGGGATTGTTTGCATGGAGACCGGTCGCCATGAGGCACGCCAATACCATGGTAACCAATACTTTACCACTTGGTGACCGCCCATAACTTTATGCATATTTTCACTGACATGTCTGGTCAGAGTGGTGTATCAAAAACTGTTTGATGGAATTGAATGCAGTAAGACATTAATACTATGCCTAAAAAACTGGAGCAGGATAAGGTAGAACTGTTGAAAAACCTCGACCGTGGCATACCATGCAGAAGTTGTGCAACACATAAGATACTGGTCCTTCAACTGCTTATGATAAAAAGAAACAGAGAGAAAATAATACTGAAATTCTGTGCACATGGTGATTCAAAGAAACAAATGAACATTAGAAAAAACTATGAAAGCTGTTAAGAATACTGAGCATGACTGAGTGATATGGAATGGTTTAAACTGCATTGGATGAAGCGTACTTGTCAGGTAGCTTGATAACGAACCAGGCTCAGTTGTTCCTTAACTCTTAACCGCCAGGTGTCGGTTGGAACTGTAAAAAAAACTGGTGGCACAGCTGGATATCAGTAGGAGCCACACTTGTTTTCCCAGCTCAACTTGAAGTAGCCGCTTCTTTACCCTTAGGCGCCGGGCAAGGGTACACATATCCACCCCCAGAACCGGGTTATTTTCAGGATAATCGATTTTCTCCAAGATAATATTTTTTCATTACAAATCAATCACAAATGACAAAAACACATAAAAAGAGCATACTTACTCTCTGTTGGCAATTAGGAGGTGGTGGTGTGGTGTGAGGGAAGTAATGCGTGGTGGCCGGGCTGAGCGTGTTCAAGGTCGCGGTGGTGTGTTGGCGGTGGTGATGAAGGGAGGGAGGGAGGGATTATTATCTCATGCAAGAATAAGTGTTTGTGTGTGTCTGTTTCTCTCACTAATTCACAATGCCGTGTGAACACAATATTATGACTAAAATAGAAAAAAAAAGCAAGAAAGTAACTAATAAAGATTGGCTTATTTTATGTTTTCTGTGATACCTGTATTTTCTAACAAATTTATATCTATTTAGACATTCACAGTTACACATTATTTCACTGTTTTTAGTACTTCTTGAGAGTGTGATACTCCCTAAAGCAAGGAAGGCATAGGGCAACACCACACTCCTTGCACCAAGAGGTGACATCCTTGCGTTTTTGTGTGCATTTGGTGGTATGCTTGCACACAAAGCACGCCCTTTGTCCCCGTGCTCTAGAACCAGTACCGGGAACGTCTTCCAGGAAATGGCGGGAAATAAAGTCCCGGCCCAAGAGGCGGTCTGGCATGCCAACTATAGGATGACAGCCAGGTACTGTAGGGGTCAGAGTTCCGTATGAGGAAAAAATTTGCTCTATGACTGTCTTGCTAAACAGCTCAGTGACATGCGGTTGCGTGTTTTGGCCAGGTACAAATTGTAACCATTTAGGATGGAGATGTCAGTGAGGTGTAAGAACATTTTCTCATACCACTTCACACTTTCGTACACACTCCACAGCCCCTATCTGCATATCACTTTTGTCCACGAGGCGCATGTTGTAGGTATTGTCCACTACAGCATCAGGCTTCAAAATAGGTTCCCTAGTTGCCCTCTCTACCTTGCCACTGTCTACCATGCGACCTCTGTGCACTGTGGTAAGCATATTCACATCACACTTATCATGCCACCTTATTTGCTAACATGTTTCGTGCTTTTTTCAGCTTCACTTCACCTCGCCTGAGACATCCCTCAAATTTTGGCCTGGCCAATTTTTCCTGTTGGTGCACACTGTGCCACATGTGCCTGTATCGTGCTGTAGCAGACACTGAGTCAGTGCTGGAGACATGTAATAATTGTCTGTGTACAACACATGATTTGCATTCAGATACTGATCCATCAGTTTCTTCACAACTGCACCTGTGAATCCATGTGGGTCATTCCTTGGAATGTCTGTATCACTCCCAGTATATACTATCATGTCCAACACATACCCAGTTTTGCAATCACATGTCACAAAGAATTTTATACCGAACCGATGTCTTTTTGAGGAAATGTACTGTCTGAACAGAACACGGCCATGATAAAGCACCAGAGACTCATCTATCATAATTTTCTGAAATGGTCTAAAGAATTTCACAAATCTTTCTTTCAGCATTGTGAAAAAATTTCGAATCTTCCACAGGCGGTCACGTGGTTCTGGGTGGTCATTATCTGCAAAATGTAAGTATCTCAGTAGAACAAGGAAACGATCTCCGGACATGTACTTACCAAATACAGGAGTAGCTGTAATGTCATCCTGTATCCAATAATCCTGAAGAACATGTTTCTTTACATGTGCCATCAGCATCAATAATGCAATAAAGACATACATCTCTCCAACATCAGACACGGTCCAGTGTCACATCTTTGCTGCAGAGGAAGGGACAGTACAGTTCCTATTACAGCAATCATAAAACACCTGACTTTGATCACAGAGAAACTGCACCATTTGATTATCAAAAAAGACCTGGAAATAATCCAACTCTCTTGCATCATCTAGAGTAAATTCATTAGTGAATCCTGCATTATTTTCATCAAAATCTGGCACATTAGGAACAAAATCACTACCTTCACTCCACGATATTACATCAATATCAGCTTCAGGTGGAATTCCCTCCTCCTCCACCTCCTCACCACCACGCTCCTCCTCTTTCCTCCTCACCCTCCGCGACCTCAGCCTCCATTGTGCGCACTTCCTCCTCATAATTATAATCAGGGTCACTATTATCGCTGCTAGTCTCGCTCGCTGATGAAAATATCTTCTCACTCAGATTTGCTAATTCCTGAAGGTATTCCTCCTCGCTCAGACCCCTGGGGCGTCTCTTTGCAGGGGTGGAATGCACGGGGGGGGGGAGTAAACCCAGGATGGTCCTGGCTATCCTTCCATTGTGACAATACACAGTGAACTGACATGAACTTGTGGGGTCAAGGGCAGGGTAGTGCATGGGAGCCTGGCTATGGTTAGTACAAGTGTACTCAAGCACCCCTACACTCTTCCCCACACCCCTCAGGGCCCCTTAGTAGCCCTACCCACCACCCCACCCCTCTTGACCCCAACCCCTACCCCAAACCAGTATCAGCTGGTTCCAAGGCCACACTTCCTACGCCGGCCTCCTCCCACCCTCCACAACAGCCCTCCTCACTGCTCCGCTGCCCTCCCACCTCTCCCCGACCCACCCACCCCCCCACCCCTGGCCACCAGCGTGTCCCCACGCACCAGCCATCCAGGGACAATACTCTGAGTCCATATGGCGCGCTACAAAGTTCAGAATCAAATCAAAACGTACACTGATGTGGACAGTAGCCCTCTACCAACACGTCAATAGACGTGTGCCCCGGCTCTTAAGGGTTAATCTCGTCACCAAAAGCTCGAGGGAGACTCCCACCAGCTTGTCCAACCATACCTCAGGCATCTCTGGGACTGCCAGGTGTAGGACGATCTTTCCTTCACCTTTCTCGTCCAATTTCAATCCCACCTCACGTGGACTTTTGCCTCATCCACACCTGCCAAGCCTCTTTGCAAGGATACTAGGAAGCGACTCAGTGATAGTGCCATAGGGTGTGCCTTGGACAACAACTGTGTCTAGTTTATGTAGTACTGGAGAAGTTACCACGCTGACAGCAAAGGCATGGTTGGGCTGCGGGCAGACACATGAACACATCCTTTTCTTGTGGCGAAATTAGTCCTCTTCCTCTCGTCATTACTCATCAACACAACTACCTACAGTCCTGGAGATACTTTCATTCGCAAGAAGAAGAGTTGTTGAGTAATATAGTCTTTAATTCACTTCCCTAGCTGCTATAATATCTGAGAAATTAAGGTTAAAAGTAAAGCTTTTTTCTTTTTTTTGTACTGAGGTGAGGCGCGAGCAGATTTAGTCCAGCGTCCATGGGCAAATTACAGCATGAGTATGATTACACTGAAGGATAGTGGGTCAGAGGTATATTGTTGAATTATTATACATGACCTTGGTTGGTCCCTGTTGAATTATTATAATTGTGACATATGTGGCCTCTGTTAGTCCGGCAAAACAGTTCATCAGGCAAGGCTCTGAAACCAAGGATGCCGGAAAATTGTGTTGTACCTGTAAATAGACAGGTAGATAGATAGATGTGTGTGTGTGTGTGTGTTTAAACAACTATGGAGACATAGTACATCCCTGTTTCAGTCCAACATTCAGATGAAAAAATTCACTTACTTCACTTTCCACATGCCCTGCCTTCCTTATACCTTTTCACACACTTAACAGCATTCAGCATTCCTATCCACTCCATACATTCTGAGAACCTTCCAAGGATAAAGAACTCAAAAATAGTGCGTTTGTGTTCATTTTAACGAAACCTGGTGAAAAAACTGAGGGTTGGCCAAGGGGTTAACCTATTGTGCCCACTCCACAGACTGAATGAGAACTGGGCAAGGCATAGCAGGTTTCCAGGCAGAGGAGGAGGATGAGGAGGTCCTAAGAGAAACTGTTGCCATAACAACTGGAAGTGTAACAGAAAACGCTTGGCGTAACTATGGTATTATTAATTTTCTAACTCGTGTTTCATAGCGTCTCCTACTGTGTACTGGAGGTACACAGTTTTGCTGTGCTTATTTTGGGAACAAAGGACAGAGGTCAAGATCACATGGCAGGGTCACTGTAAGCAGGTTTGATCTGATTTAAACCAAACTTTGTGGAAGGATTCGGGGTAAGACAAAGATGATGGGATTCCATTTTGAGAACACTCTATCAAAGATCAGGTCACGGGGAAAGGTCAAATGTTATGATCACATTTCATTGTCAGCTTAAACATTTTTATCCAGTCTAGACCCAACTTGATGGAAGAGTTTTGGGTTAGGCAAGAACCAAAGGATTCAGTTTTAACCCTTCGATCCGTTGATGAAGATTTTTTTTTTTTTAAGCCTGTGAACACAAGACGATTTATATTCAGCTGATGTGAGAATCTTCGAACTGGACCAGTTTTATATAAGCTTAATTATCACTTACTACGTTAAATGCTTCCTGAGCTGAAATGAATTGCCTGGAAATAGCAAGAATATAAATATCAATATGTCATCTGATTTTTTTTTTTTTTTTATGTGTCCGACTTTGGGCATAGGCCTCACAGCCTGCTGTCAAGGCCCAGCAGTCCTCCTACATACCAACACCTCTACATGTCACCACTTCTGCGCTAACACCCACCATCCATATTGAATACATGCTAGGGCTATCTAATACAGGACTTGTGTATTGGTATTAGCGGGGGTATTTTTACGACATGTCAGCGGGTCTTCTGGTAGATCAGTAAAGCTTGATTTAATGAGATTCGAATCCTTAAACTGTTCCCTGCCCCTGTGAGGATTCGAACGTGGGTCCGTCGGGACTGCAAGCCACCTCTCTACTGATCGAGCCACCGCTTCCCCTAAATTAAACTATTAAGACCATTCAGGTAGTGATCAAGGTCGCAGGACAAGGTCAAAATTTGACCCGTGTGAACAAAAGCACTTTTTAATCAGATCTTAATCAGATTTGTCAGGGGATCATTTTTTTCCGTGAGTCAAAGACCAATGCCACATAGCAAAGTCAGCTTAAACACTCTTTATCAGAGTTAGACCAAACACTGTGGGTAAAGCAAGGCTGCAGGGATTTGTTTTTTTTTTAGAGAAATCTGTCAATGGTCATGATCACAGATCAAGAACAATATTCAGCCCTAGAACTCAGACAGTTTGTATTTGATTTGGATGCAGATTCTGTGGACGGATTAAGGGATAGCGAAGGATTAAGTTTTTTTTCTTTTTCTTTTTCAAACACCAAGGCCACAGAGCAGGGTCAACTCAAATACTCTGGATTCAGTTTGACCAGATTTACTGGAAGGGTTGGCAGTCAGGTAAGAATGAAGTAATTCGATTTTCTGAGGAGAGTGGCTCGAATCACACGAAGGCCAGGGCCAAAATCAGATGTTCGACTTTTGCATCATTTGTAGAGTACGTGTGTTGCACTCTTTGAATGATCCTTGTATTATTTTTGCTGTCTCCAGACAATTTATTCAGCTTGACCCTTTCATGCACGGCACCGCGATGTGCATTTCATGTGATGGGTTGTACCCACACACATGGCCTCAAATCGCGTGAAAAGCGAAAAAAAAAAAAAAAAACCTAAAATAATGTTTTTGGCAAAATTTGCGTGAAATTTTGTTGCGTTCTAGCGGCCGCGCGTCTCTCTTGAGGCAAGACATTGGCTACACTGTCGGAGGTGTAGGGGGGGTGTCCGGAGCTAGGCAAAGCAGTACCTGACCAGCAGCCAAGTCGTGAGGTTGCCCAAGTGTTTGTCCCTTTAAATCCTACTAATTCTCCCCCCTCCCACCCGAGGCAAAGCCCCTGTTAGACTCAGTGTTATAATAGATTATTTGTGAGCATATTTTGATGTAATTATGTTGGTTTAACACAGATATATAACTAGAGAAGCACTGGTGTTCATTATCAGCCGTTAGGCCTACCAGCTATAAAGAGGATAAAGGGTTCACTGTGGCGGGGTTCTACCACTCCCGCCTCCCCAAGCCTCCCCAGGGACGAGCGCTGTGAGTAAATATACGTATGAAAAAGTGAAGCCTTGACTGTATATTTGTGTGAAATATATATAGTGGCTTGCTTATTGGAAAAATAGACGTAAGAGCCTTTACATACGGTAATAGTCATTGACTTGAAAGGGGCAAGTGTTATCTGTTATGCCATAGTCAGGAAGGGAGTATTAGAGGTGGTTTTTAGGAATGGAATTTGTTACTTTTGTTATAAATGCATATGAACTGGTGTGAAAATACGTGAAACATGCTGCCTGTGTTCAGGAACGAGCTTGGTGTGTGCCATAGATTGAGTTGCGTTGTACTCTCGAGACAAAACTGCATCGTCACATACAAGAGTCAGGTCCGGAGTAATTACGGAGGTAGGGGTGGAATCAGTGCAAAAGTCATGTGTTTGCATCTTATTTATTGTGAAGTGTACCTGAAATGCTCCCCGAGTGTTCGTGAAGTAATATTTATAGGGTGTGTGGCATAGGTTAGCGGCACGTTAGCGTGTGGTGATCTAAGGTGGCAAATTTTTCCCCTACGTCACTGAGCAGGTACAATACCTTGCTCAGATATATCTAGATACCTTAGAGTTCATGTGCAATGTGATTGAAATGTTCCACGAGTGTTTGGGAAGTATTATTTTAGGGTGTGTGGCATAGGTTAGCGATACATTAGTGTGAGGTGAGCTAAGGTCGCTAATTATTCCCCTACGTCACTAAGCAGGTAGTATACCTTGCGCAGATATATCTAGATACCTTAGAGTTCATGTGCGATGTGATAGAAATGTTCAACTAGTGTTCGTGAAGTATTATTTTAGGGTGCGTGGCATAGGTTAGCAATACCTTTGCGGCAGGCGTGGAGGTGAGGTAAGGATGCGAGCCAACCGCCGACGTCAGTGGACAGGTAATGTGCATTGCAAAGACGCGCGCGCACACACACACACACACACACACACACACACCACATAACTCCTCTTCAACCCCCAGAAGGTCCTGCCAGCAACTCAACACCCCTGGAGGAAGTGAGTTTTCAGAAGTTTGTTGATTTATATTGACTTGCTACAATACCTGTATGTTCTTCAATTTTTTTTTTCCCAGAAAGTACAGTTTCATTATCAGTAACTATGACAAAGACTAGAGGTGATGTTGACATTCNATTGCAAAGACGCGCGCGCACACACACACACACACACACACACACACACACACACACACACACCACATAACTCCTCTTCAACCCCCAGAAGGTCCTGCCAGCAACTCAACACCCCTGGAGGAAGTGAGTTTTCAGAAGTTTGTTGATTTATATTGACCTGCTACAATACCTGTATATTCTTCACTTTTTTTTTTTTTTCCCAGAAAGTAGTTTCATTATCAGTAACTATGACAAAGACTAGAGGTGATGTTGACATTCCTATAGCAATATAAAAAGTGAAACCCTCGTACATTTTACATATGGACTTTGAATAAAACAAAATAAAACCTGTAGCAAGCGAAAATATGTAGGTATGGGTGAGACAGGAATAAATGAGAGTGAACCTGAAGGTATGTTCTTCTCTTCGGTCCAGGTAATAGTCGCGTTGATGTTTTGACAACATCATGAGGAAGAATATAACAGTAAACATCAGTACTTGAAAAGAAATATAAAGGGAAAGGCATGGGAAGCTAAGTTTTTAGGTGCAGGGACGCGAAGAAAGTGTTTATTTCTTGTTCCGGTCACCGCTCGGAGAAGTATTCTACCTTTGACCTCCGTTTGCTCGATAACTATTGGGCTAATCGATTTCCTGTAAGGACCTTGATAAAGATCAGTGAATTCTACGTATGAACAGTACATAACGATGTAATTTATATAATGAAAAGTCCTTGTTACATAGGCGGAATTATAAAGGTTTTCGTCCGCCCAAGAGGAAAGTGCACCGCGGCCACGAGTACCCTGCAGATTTTTGCGATTTACTCGGGAAGTATGAGGCGTATCAAAATAAACCTGTTATCAGGAGAAAGCTCATGAAATTCTACATAAGGTTATGTAATAAAAACATAAGGTGGGCGAGAAAACTTCTGCGCTAGAGGTCCCTGGGAAAAAAATAAATGGCTTTTAGTTTTTGGTTATTTTCTCGAAATCTACAAATCGCATCACAACCAGACACACATCATTTGAAAGCTAATTAAATTCTCTATCAAAACTTCTAATAACATTTTTCTGTATGATTAAAAACATTCGAATGAAGATGTTGGGAAGTGAGATGCATGTTCCAAAATGTTTATTCATGGTGGCCTAATGTATTTATTTTATTTATTTTTTTTTTTTTGCCTGTCAGCTAGAACATACATCGGCGAATAAAATGATGTGGGTTTCAGGGCAACATTTTGAGGTTTGGGTGGCGAAAATGAGGCGAGAATACTGTACGTGTAATTTGCGTACCGTGGGCTGTTAGCGGAGCGTGTGGGCGAGTAAAATTGTGGGCCGTGAAACTTAATAAAACTTACCGTGCGCGAAAGGGTTAATAAAGACATTTTTTTAGCTGGAGGAGCTAGAAACACTCTTCACTGATTCTTTTCTTCTAGGAGGTCTGCCTTAAACTTGAGAAAATCGTCCAGAAGTAGCAGCTGTATATGAAGATAATATTTCGTCGTACTGGGAGATTACTTACTCGTCCCCAATTATTTTTTCCTACTCTGTTTCCACTGCCAATGTCGATTAGACGAAGCCGAGGGGTTTAATTAGACAGAGAAGGTTATCTGGTTGTATCTACGATGGGAGTGGCACCAGGAGAGAGAATAATGGCGAGGCGTTGTAGATGATGTCAGTGTAAGCCTTCTCTGTCACACCTTCCTCTCTTGTACCGTAAGTGGAGGTGATGAACAGGCAGATTGGGGTCAATGGAGTTTATTGTGAGACAGTTCCTTGAATAAAATGTTAAAGAGCTTGGCGTGACCCGTGTATGGTTAGTAGCGGTTTTTGCTTGCTAATGCCATCGCACTCTCCCTCTAGGTCCTACTCTCCTGTTGCTGTCTGGGGTTCTCTCTCTGGTCCTCTTTCCTTTTCTCTGGCTCTCTGAATCTCCCACATGTGATTTCGGACACATATCCCCCTCTGACTTCTGGTTAAAGTGTGTGGGCGTATGCGTGCTTACGTATGAGTGTGTGCGTGTGTGTCGGTCACGTTTCCCGCACTTGATAAGAGGGTGTTTGGCATTCTTGATTAGTGTAGGCTAGGGGATATGTAGTAGTCTCTTCCCGGAGAACTTCAGAAATAACTACCTGTCTTACATATTGTTACCTATGGCGATATAGACACAGACCTTGTAGTTACATATTAATGCCTACATATCGCTCGGTCACGCCAACTGTCGTATCCACAACGTCTGTCTATGCTACAGTTTTATAAAGCATGTAGTAACATGGACATACGTGGTATTCATCATGATATTGTAGAAATAAACTATACAGTAGTGATATACTGCAGTAGCACAGTTGTGTATGTATAACAGACATATGCATATATTTATACAAAGGTAATATGATAGTAATACTGGAACATAACTGTAGTTACATCGTGTTCATGCCACACACAAGTGTGGTTATAACAAAATTGTAGTTACATCGTGTTAATGCAACTTTTACACTAGTGTGGTTACAACAAAAATTATTGTTTTATTGTAGTTACATCGTGTTAATGCAACTGTTACACAGTTGTAACAAAATAGTAATTATATAATTGTAGCAATTGTAACATAATTGCAGTAATCATAACTGTAGTCTTTGTAGCTATATTGTTACACAAAATGTATATTAGCTTAGTTATGTTGCACAGTTTATATTTAGGTTAAATTATAAATAACCCCATATTTTATTTGATATAAAATTAAATATATAGTATTTGCATAATGTACGGTGTTCATTTAGTTTAGTTTGTACCACACATCACCTGACACTATAGTTCTCCAATGGCTGTGAAGTACTCATGTGTCTGGTTGAGTATAGCATAGTGGTTTCATTATTTCCAGTTTCATTTGTGTTAGCCACTTTTACTGTATTACCTTCCTATTGTAATATGAAGGATATGTGTACTTATATGTTAATTCTCTGGTCTTACTAGATTTTCATATCTGTGTATTGTGGTGATGTAAGGATATATATTGCCTGTCACTTTGTATATACGTAGGGTAGTATATAAATGAAGTAGTACCATTAAACTAATAGAGTAAATGTTCAGCTCAGTGAGAATAATTGTAGTGGTGATGATGATAGTGATGTTGGCTGAAGGGTATTAGGAGGTTTTGGTCGAGGTAGGTCAGGGTTCTGGTATGATTGCGTCAGCAGTCGGTGTCATCACTGCGGGGTCAACACTTGCTTGCTTGTTGTGGTGGTGATGGTGGTGGTGGGAGTGTTGAAGAAGGTGGAGGGAGGAATGGTGGAGGTTGGAGGTCAGCTGTGTTGATGCTACTTCATCATGCTAGGCCATTACACTATTAGCACAGCTCAGATGCACTTCTTTGCTTGCCTTACTTCTTTCTTGTTGTGATTAACTTGTAGGCTTGTAGAGATGTCTTGCAGAGCTTAAGTCGCAGAGTTGCTTGTAGTTTCTCGTAAATCGTGGAGTTGTGGTTGGGGTGGTAAGGAGTGGTTAGGGGCGAAGGTAAGTTGCATTGTTGCTCCGCCAGCCCTTGCTCTCTGCTTTGCCTTTTTTTGTTTGTTTGTTTCTTTGGTACTTGTAGTTGTGTGAAGTCGCCAGGCGTAGACTGCTTGTAGTCTGTTCGCATGCCACCAGTGGTGATGGACGTAGGGTAAAAGAGGTTAGTATCCTTATGTAAAAACCACATAATCGCAATGATGGCATATGTAAAGGGGAGATATCCCAGGACAAACTCATTGAGTTGTAGCAGAAGTAGTAGTAGTAGTAGCAGCAGTAGTAGTAGTAATTGTAGCAACAGTAGTAGTAGTAGCAGTAGTAGTGGTAGAAGTAGTGGTAGTTGTAGCAGCAATAGCAGTATTTTGCGGATGGGAGCATATTTTACAACATGTACTAAGATATCAAAGCAATATCTGGTCTGAATGTCTTTGCATGAAATAATGGAACAGAGCGTTGGTTATATTTTGCCTGTTTCCCTCGCATCCCGAGGTAATGACTAATAAAAACAGGCGGGGGCATTCGTATTGCGACTTAGAGGTGAAAATCTTCAACCTTCGCAGGATGAACTACTCCAAAAGCATTTGCCATGGATATTTGTTCTCTACATGTCAACAAAGGGGTTGGCGGAGGGTTAGTGCTCCTTCCCATAAAACAAATAAATAAAAAGACAAACCAAGGCGTCGGACCCGGACAGACCTAGTGACAACCAAGGACCAGATACGAAGGCGCTTTGTCTGTGGCCACCCCATACGGGACTGAGGCATCTGACTATAGATAGGTAGAGATATAAGTTTTAGAAGAGATCTGACCCTCATAAAAATATTGGTGGAAAGTTTTGTATAATGGAAGGCATTTTCAAGGAACTAAACAAACTGACTCGTTGGTTTTGCTGCCTCGAAACTATTTCCCTCGATTTAGGAGAGTTTTACCCAATAGGAGAAGTCCGATTCATTAACCCCGGGGGCTAGTTCACGATTATGTCTGAGGTGTTACCCAAATCACTTTCCTGAGTAATGAGAGTTTGGCATCCCCTTAGCCAGTAAAAGATGCAGTCTGTGTATTAAGGCACTGTATACCAGTCTTCAGCGTGATAAAGCAGAGTTATGAGCCGGGCAGCAGAAGTTTCGTTGAAATCAGTCTGCCTACTTTCCTCTACTTATTTATTTATTTTTATTTTTTTTAAGGGAGGGAGTGCTGACCTCCAAGAATCATTGCCGGGGAAGGGGGGTCACGCTCCCTAAATATCGCATTACTGATGAAAATCCATTGCACAACAAGTTCTAAGATATCAAACCCATTTCTGCCCTCCCGTAGATATTTCCTAGATTTTTTAATTTTTTGTTGAGGGGGGATGACTCCGTAAAAATCATGGTTGGAAAATTGTATATAGTGGAATACTTTCGGAGTAACCAGCTAAACTCACCTATGAAGTTTCTTTCATATCCATCAAATAAACTAGGAAGAACTAAGGCTTCTGCTTTCCTGCCATTCTCTGACTAAATATATCTGCGCTGTTTACTTATCTCCTAATTCTACTGACTATGAAAAATTCTTCGACTATCTTGCTTCTACGATGGAACACATTCTGTCCATTTCTCCTTTCTCTGAAATCCCCATTCTAGGAGATTTCAATGTTCGCCACCACCTTTGGTTCTCCTCTCCTTTCACTGATCCACCTGGTGAACAAGTCTACATCTTTTCTATCCTTAATGACCTAGAGCAGCTTGTACAGCACCCTACCCGTATCCCTGACTACCTTGGAGAGAGCTCCAACATACTTGACCTCTTCCTTACAGCTAATCTTTCTGCTTACGCTGTTCATCTTTCCTCTCCGTTGGGCTTCTCTGATCACAGCCTTATTACCTTGACCTGTCCTATCGCTCTGGTGCAGCCTGTGGACCCCCCAAAGAAACGTCGACTGTGGCACTTTGGAGCCGCGGATTGGGAGGCCCTCAGGCAGTACTTCTTTGATTTTCCCTGGAATGATTATTGCTTCCATGGCTGGGAGCCATCTGAGTGTGCTTTGCGCATTACGGAGGTTATTCTCTCGGGCATGGAAGCATGCATTCCTTTCTCATACCCTTTAACTAATGCAAGAAAGCCTTGGTTTAAGTACGCTTGTTCTAATGCTGTCCGCAACAAAGGGTTGGCCTATAAAAGGTACCAGAGCCAACCCACCCCTGAATCACATCTAGTAAATTTATGTTTCTGCTCGGAATCGTGCTAAGTCTGTTCTTCGCTCTGCTAAAAATAATTTCATCCATA
>JAGKTI010002882.1:52018-62398 GCA_018397915.1 Birgus latro
GGGGTGGCCACAAACAAATCGCCTTTGTCATCCTGCCCTCCCATTAACTCACACCCATCCACCTCAAGCATCTCTACATCGCATCTCTCCATATCACCCTTGGTCTTCCCCTCCACCTCACTCGCATGCATTTATGCAGTGTCTCACTCTCCATCCTATCCACATAGCCAGACCATCTAAGTGTTTCTCCTACTGCTGTCTAGCATATTCACATTAGTACCACACTGCTCTTTTACTTCCTCACTTGTATGTCTGCCTCCAGGTACCTCCACGCGTTTTTCTCAGGTACCGTATCTCATTTACACTGCTCTCACTGTTGACTTCGTCCTGCCATATGTTACTGTACTGTTACCCTGTTGCGATTCTGCCTACTATTATAGCATGACTGATGACAAATTACAAATACTATTATCAGCGTTGTCAAATGAACTAACCACAGCATAAACAAGACAGGATAACCTTTTAAGCGGCGCTAGTGCTTCATTTCCGGTGCGTCGTACATTGCACAGTGCAGGAGCTGGGTGACAACTGTACTCATTTATCGTTTTCTTAATAAGCTGCCTTCTTACAAATATGCAGCTGGCCAAGTCCGGGACTTTCATCCTGAGTCTGTTTTCCCCACCGCCTATAACCTCCAGTATTTTCATTGCATGAGTTCATATATCTCGAAATGATCGAATATGAATTTCTGGTTTCTTTTGTTTAGCTTTGTGTGGAAGAAACATGTTTTGAATGCTCTCTTACTGTTTTTTTTAAATAAAAAAAAAAGATTACGAGGGTACAATAAATAAAACTGTAAGACAGCAGATTCGATTAACATAATTTTCCCTCTTCTAGGAAGCATGCATAACTCCTTAAGGGAGGCTACACACATATTGGTCACATCTTATCTTCCTCTCTTTGTGCTGGTAATTAGGGCTCCAATGGAACTTTGGTCCAGGTATTCCCCAACAGGATGAGATTAACATATTAAGTAACAATCCAAATACTAAGTTTATTTCCCTATCAGTTATTACCCACTTACTCCCTATTCATTTTTATTATAGGTAACAAAGATGAAGAAACTGACAGTGCAGTGTGTGGTGGGGTTGCTGGCGTGCGTGGTGGTGATGTTCCATCGGTGCCCTTGTGTGGCGGGGCAGCCGTGCCTGGTACATGGGATGCCGGAGTGTCACTGTCATCAGCTCGATATTGGCACCTTTATGGCCAACTGTACATGCCTTCCTGGCCAGGTCAGCCCTCACAGTCTTTTCATGTATTTCTCGCTATCGCTATATCCCTGTCTTCCCTCTTTGACCAGGGTTCCTATGAAGCCTCGTTTACCAGAATATATAGAAAGGCCATGAAGCGTGTTAGTCCTTTATTAATATACGACTATAGTATTGGAAGCAGGGTCATAATGAGCATCAGTGTGCATCCATTCGGTGGCCTGCTTTCTTATCTTGACGAGATGAAGGTTACATTCATTGTTTCTGTGGGGACAAATGTTTCGGAAGGGTTCCAGCAGGCGTATCCAGGACCCTTGTGTGGGAGAGATCTTCACAGGCGGATGAGCAAAAACTTTTACTATGCGGTTGAACAATGGCAAAATTAAAGAAGGCAACAAGGATACTCGAGTCCCAGTTGGTAGGAATGTTCTGAGGCACACAGGCAGCTACATGCAAGTAGTATATTATGATAGATAGATAGATATACTGTAAATATAGATATAGATATTTACCTACTGTATATGCATTTCAGTTGTGGACTCGGAGCGTGGAAATCGCAAATGTAATAGGAACAGAATCACCAGGCAGAACAAACATCGTGAAGAAGTTATAGCCAGGGAAAAGTGGCCCTGAAAGATAAACTTTTGTAGCTTGAATTTTTTGTAATCTGTAACATTCCAGGAGCATGGGAAAGTAAGATACTAATACAAATCTCATTGCAAAATCCATAAAATGAAGTATAGTTTAAAAGTGACTCGTAGTGTCAAAACACTTTGTCATAAAACACTTTATCTGCAACGCCGTAGTGCCAAAGCCTCACAGTATTAATATTGCAGCTTGAATGCACTGAATACCTCTTCATTAAACCCACTGCAACATGGTAATTCTGTAAAACAAATATATTTTCAAATTTTATTGAAAAAATACATACCAGTACGGAAATATGAAATATACCGAACAAAATATATGTGTTTCTGACTAGTGTGTCTCAGATAACTACCAGGTACACTGTATTACTTATTTCATCAAAAAATGTCAAACTACTGATGTTCTTTGAACACAGAAATACATCAGTAATTATATCTATGGCAACACAGGCTCATAAAGTGAATCAATTGACTATTGTCTCAGACCCAGAACTTTGCTAACTGTAGCCTATAAATTGAACTGACTTTTCCATAGTGGGTGAGTTTCGTTTGTGATTAGCATAACTAAAAAACATAACTGAGAGACACTCAAAAAATGAATCATCATATGACTATTGTCACAGACACAGAACACTGTTATCTGTATAACTTGAACTGACTTTACCAAACGGGTGAATGCTAAAACATAACTGAATATGAAAAAAAAAAAAAAGGTAATATCTCAGATCAACGGATCTTCATATTCAGATGATTCTTGGGCCTCAGTGCGTAAGCATTTATCTGCTTTACCAAGGCATGTACATCCTATATAGCAGGGTACCTATGCTTCTGCGCATAGGCAGTTAAGTAAGCACTTTGATACTCTGCACTTGCAAGAAGCTGGTTTTGCTGATGTTGGTTTTGCTGGTTTGGTCATCATTATGGGTTGTAGTATGCCACTGACAACTCTTCTGCCATACTGGGTGGCAGGTGGCAGCAGAGAGAATTTGCACATGTGGGCTCGCTTGTAAACAATAAGTTGGTATAGTGCACGAAGTAAATGCTGATGAAATGCATCTTCAGTAGGAGGTAAGTTTCACGATCTGTTCTGTTAGATGCAAAAACATGTTCCCTCAGCACATTTAGGTCTTCAAATGTCTCGGCAACATAAAGACTGACCATAGAAGCTCTTGCTTCTTTAACAGTGCGGTCTGTTAGATCCAGTTCAGCACCACTTTCACCGTAACATGATATCTCTGAAAACTGTCCAGCTTTCTGTAGCGCTATATTGGCAGCCCTCCTTTTTCCACGACGGTAACTGTAGTTCACGCTGTCACCTCCAGAAATCACGTAATCGAATATCAGTGCACGTGCAAGGGTCTGTTTTCTGTTTGGTTTTTATGTGACAACAACTGTACAAGTTCATGCACTCATAAATACTTATCCAGTGTCTGGATCTACATTTCTGTCACAGACTGTAAATGACAGCGGTGGTACATGGTCAGGACAACAATGTGTCTGTTGCATGGAGTCAACCAGGGCTTTGAAACGGTTTAAGGGAACGAAAATGAAAACCGAAACGAACGAAATTATGCTCGGAACAAAAACGGAAGCGAAAACGTTATCATATTTACTGTTCCGGAACAAAAACGGTGTTTTAAAATCCCTGTAATCGGTTAATAACGTTTAATTTTTCGTTCCATGCCATATTTGGTCAATATCCAATTTCACTTCCAGTAGCCAAATCTGTCCATCTATTCCAAGACACCTTAATCCCGCACGGGGTGGCCACAAACAAATCGCTTCCATGTCACTCTGTTCCCCGCCATTTCACTGCCCTGCTCCCAGCTCACACCCCCCTCTCTCATATACCTCTTCATTCCATCCCTCCATCTCATCCTCGGCCTCCCCCTCCCTCTCCCCTCCACTTCACTTCACTCACATACGCTCTCCTCGTCAGTCTCTCATTCTCCATCCTATCCACATGCCCAAACCACCTTAACGTGTTTCTCCTAACACTTCCTATCACATCCACATCCACATCACAACGCTCCTTCACTTCCTCATTTGTCAGTCTGTCTCTCCATGTGACTCCACATGCTCCTCTCAACACATTTCCACTGCTCTCACTCTTGACTTCTGTCCCTCCAACAGGGTCAAAGCTTCACTTCCACATTTTAGAGTTGGTATCACAATACTTTCATGGTAACATGTAGAGGTGTATGGTATGTAGGAGGACTGCTGGGCCTTGATAGCAAGCTGTGAAGCCTATGCCCAGAGTCGGACACATAAAAAAAAAATGTAGCAGCTTTTTTGCTTCCATGCTCACTTCCCTGTTTCTCATCACTGCTTTCAACAAACCAGCAACCTTTCTTCCCTGCTGCACCCTTTCAAGCACTTCACCCTCCAGACTTCCATCCTTATTCATCACACTACCCAAGTACTTAAATGCACTCACCTTCTCCATGTGTGTGTGTGTGTGTGCTTACAATTAGGTAAGATCACACACACACACACACACGCACACACACTTGTTATGGTATGGTACCTTTCTCTAAAATAACTGCAAAATGTGGCCAGACGTGACTTAAGAATACTGTTTATACTTGGCCAACAAGTGCTGGAGACAGCAGTGTAGCCAATCCGCGAATAAGGGGTGAGGGAGACAAGTGGAGGCAATTCCTATTCTGAGGAGGCCCACTGGTCTACAGTGTGCACACTTTAAACAATGTGACATTTTATGTGGGGGCTGGGAGCAAGAGACTTATTGAATGGCTATGGCTCGATCGGTAGAGAGATGGCTTGCAGTCCTAACGGGCCCAGGTTCAAATCCCCACTGGGGCAAGGAACAGTTTAAGGATTTGAATTTTGTTAAATCAAGCTTTACTGATCTACCAGAAGACCCGCCAACATGTCGTAAAAATACCCCCGCTAATACCAATACACCAGTCCTGTTTAGACACGCCTAGCATGTATTCAGTATGGACGGTGGGTGTTAGCGCTGGAGTGGTGACATGTAGAGGTGTATTGTATGTAGGAGGACTGCTGGGCCATGATAGCAGACTGTGAAGCCTATGGCCAGAATTGGACTCATTAAAAAAAAAAAAAAAAACATGGTTAAGACACTGCCCGAAGAGGGTTACCTTACCGTGGTGGCACAGATATAACTGGCTGGCTCCACTGGCCATTTATACAAACGTCAGTCAGCTCCCTCTCTGTCCACCGAAGAAGGATGATGAAATGTAGGAAAAGAGAAACAGCCTGCAATCCGCCAAGAACTTTACATTCGTCTGAGCCTGGGCATACAGCAATAACAACAACTTGGTCAGCAAATATTCTTGGAACAACTGCTTCTAAAACACTCCATAGAAATTGAGCTGAGCTCACATTCTCCTATGGTAGAGCTCAAAATATCACTGAAGACCGGAGAGCCCTAACTTATAAGCCACTGCAGGCGGGCACAACCTAGTATTTAGTGCCTGACCCAAGGAAACAAGAATATCCAGAAATCCCAGTATCGTACTGACTTATACATCATCAACATCACCATCAAGGAGCCAGCTCCAATGCCATTCTAAAAGGGGAATTCGGTTACGAACAAGAGAAAAAGTATATGCCGGAAGTAGAACAGCATCCACCAATTAAATGGACTACTCGGATTATTAATCATGAATCATTCAAGCCTTCGAAATGCTCTTGACTTCACAAGCAATACCACTTGCACACACCTGTGGCATATCCATTCTATGGTCGAGGAGTGGTCTTTAATGTTTACCACTTTTTTATGCACATTTCATCATAAATGAATAGTAATTTCTTGGGCTTACCTCATTTTACAGCTCTATCAATATGAAGAAATGATATAATCAAAAGAAGTAGTCCCAAAAAGTATACTGGAGACAAAAATACTGTTGAGAAGCTGGAATGGTAGTTAGGTTGTGCTGGAGATTTCCCGATGATTCTTGTAGTTCTGCTACGTGTCAGAGTTGCCAGTTAGCCTGCAGTTTTTGAACGTAGTTATTTTGTAAATTATGCATTGATTTTGTGCCTTAATTCTCTGTAATGTTTTATTTATGTTACTGTTCATTAAATCATGTAATTTTTATCTCAGTTTCTGTGCTAAAGAATTTAGAGTGTTAAGCAGTGTAAGAAAACTCTGGCACATTTTTGAATGTCTCTGATTTGGTAACTGTAGGTGCTAGAGTATACTAGAAGCTTTGAGAGTAATGTAAGGCTACATAAAGATGGGGACGGGGCTAGAGCAGTTTCAGTCAGTTTTCAGTTCAGTTTGAGTCTAATTCAGTGTCAGTGCAGTTAGTGAAGTTTGTATATCTTCGGTACTTGTGAAAATAGTGAAGTGTTGTTGGCAAGCATTAAGTGTAATCGCAGTTAAAAGACTGTATAGCTCCGGTATTTTGAAAACAGTGAAGTTGGCAAGCATTAAGTGTATTTAATTGGAAAATAAAGACAGTGAACTTTAGAACCCAGTGTTTATTCACCATGCCTGAACTGATCTTGTATACTGTACACCGTAAAGCTGCTTATAGGAAGAACTCACTGGGCAATGTCCTTCCTATACTGAAATACTGCTATTGGAGCCTGTGGCAGTGTGGGACGGGAACGTAACACTGGTGTTAGGAGCGTGGATCATAAAATGCTGCATTGAGTCAAATCTTCGACATGGAACAAGGGGGTGTGTAGACAAGGTCCCGAGCAGGGCAGGAAGAGGAAATGTCCCTGGCGGCAATCATGAAGCTATTACAAGCACAAAGTGTACAACTGCAAGCACAAAGAGTACAACTACAAGTACAGAATGAAGGACTACAGGCACAAAGTGTACTACTACAAGCACAGATGAAAGGACAGAAGGAACTCGAACAATCACAGACACAAAATGAAGGACAGAAAGAACTCAAAGAACAATTACAGGCACAGAATTAAGGATAGAAAGAACTGAAAGGACAGTTACAGGCACAAAAAGGGGAAATCAAAGAATAGTTGCAAGCACAGAGGGAACAGCTTCAGGAGGCATTAAAGGAGCAACAGAGGGAATTACAAATGAGGATGCAAGGAGAGCTAGGTGCTCTCATGGGGGAAATGAAGGAAGAACAGGAACAACTGAAGGAGGAAGTATATGCTGAGCTACATCAGCAGAAATATGAGGTAAGCTATAATGTGATGGAGTGCAAAACAGCATGTAGACGACCAGTTGAGACAATTAGTAACAGAATTGTGATGGAGTGCAAACAACATATAGATAACCAGTTGAAGCATGTAGTCGACCATGTAACTATAATTAGTGAGAAAACTGAGGCTGAATAGAAATACTGCACTGCTGAGCCTCAGGTTAGTGTACAGGGAGCATGTACAGGGAGCATATGAAAAGAATGGACAGTGTATGGTGAAGCTTGATGGATCCCAAGCATCTAAAGCTAGCATTACAGGGTTGAATGATCAGAATGCAGAAAATTTAAGTGCTGGACTTAATTATGATGAATTATGATGCCCCAGTTTTCAGGCCCCAAACCAGTGAAGTGCATGGCTATGATACAGGTACAGTTAAAAAGAAACTTCAGGAATTTGATGGTAGAGTATATTAGGAAGCTTTCTGTGCTCAGTTTGAGTTACATGCTGATCAGAATGGTTGGGATGATAAGCAGAGGGCAGTGCAGCTTGCTACTAGCCTTAAGGGTGCTGCAATGGAAATTCTGGCCCAGATGACAGTGAAGGAGAAGAACAGTTATTAGTCCCTAGTAGAAGTGCTGGAGCGCAGATATGGGTCCATGTACCTGACTGAAGTTTCAAGAGATTCGGGACCCGTGTACGGGCTCGAGGCGAATCCATGCGGCACCTTGCTTATGACCTGGAGAGTATGGAACACAAGGCATACCCTGGAGAAGCACCTAACCTGTTGGCTATTCTTCTGAGGGACTAGTTCATTGAAACTCTTGATACTGCAGAGTTGAAAGTGCAAGTGAAGCAGGCACTGCCCAGATGCATGCAGGAAGCACTAGCCAGGGCTCTAGAATCTGAGTCCTTCATCAGGTCCAGTACATCCAATTTTCAGGCCAGTCATAGTGCAGGATTCAAGACAAAAGAGGGACAGGTACGTGAAGTGGAAAAATTTGAAAGAAGTTGCTGGTGCTGTGAAAAGCCAGGACATACGAAAGTGAACTGCTACAAGTAGAAGAGAGAACAGGAGAAGATCAGAGGAGGTTGCTGGTTCTGCGAGACGCAGACACAAGAAGGTGGATTGTTACAAATGGAAGATGGAGTAAGAATGGAACAGTGCAAGGAAACCCACGATTGCAACAAATGGGTGTTGGACATGTGGTGAGTGGGACACCAGCAATAATTGTCCACATGAGAAGGACGGCAAAAAGAAGGCTGCAGTAAAATTGAAAACGAGAAAGGATGAGGGTAAATTATTAAAGGCTGTTGACAAGAGGCAACCACCAGCCAGTTTTTCCCAAGAAGGCCCACCATTGAGGAAATGCAAGTGAACCATGATTGATAGTGTGCGAGAAGATGGAAGAACAGACAGCAAGCAGTGTAGTAGGAATGGGAATCTTAGCAAAAAAATGCCGCCATACTGTAGAGATAAGGCCAACATCAGATGATGAAGACCTGAAGAGGATGCGGATGGAGGATGCAGATATACAACCAGTGTTAGAGTGGCTGCAGCGAGGTACAGTGCAACCATCTTGGGAAGAGGTTTCTGGATTCAGTCCTGCAACCAACAGCTACTGGAGTCAGTGGGACCTTCATCGTTCGAACAACAGACTACTGGAACATCAGCGGGAGACACCCGCTGGCCTCAGCTAGACCTGGCAATTGGTGGTTTTGAAGAAAATGAGGTCTGGGATTTTGGATGAGTCTCATAATCAGATCACTAGTGGGCACTTGGAAGTGAAGAAAACTCTAAGTTGGGTGCGATAGAAGTTCTACTGGACTGTCATGCATCAGGATGTTGAAGAGTGGTGTCGGGCCTGCGATGCATGTTGCGGACCCAAGAGACTTGTTTGCTCCCCACACCAGCTGTACCAAGTGGGTGCACTGATGGAATGAGTCACGGTGGACATTGCTGGACCTCTGCCACTCACTGAAAGAGGAAGCCGTTATATATGTGTCACAATGGCTACTACACAAAGTGGCCAGAAGCCTATGCCATCCCTGATCAAGAAGCTGAGATTGTTGCTCAGTTGTTGGTTGACCAATTTTTCTGTCGTTTTGGGATGCCACAAGAGCTACATTCAGAACAGGGTAGAAACTTCGAGTCTGCTGTCTTCCGTGAGTGCTGCAAGTTACTGGGGATCAAGAAGACCAGGACGACCCCACTAAGGCCACAGTCAGATGGAATGGTGGAGAAATTCAGCTGGACCCTGGGACAAAAACTGGCCAAGTACTTCATAGTGGGACAAACAGAATGGGACCAGAAATTACCTGTGTTGCTGATGGCATATTGGTCTCCATCTCATGAGTCTACCGGCTACACAACTGCAAACCTGATGCTGGGCCATGAGTTATACTTACCCGTTGACTTGTTAGTGGGAAGACCACCTAGTGAAGAGATACCTACAGACACCCCCAGCTATGTGAAGCATCTTCAGGAAAGGCTGGCTGATGTACATCATTAGGTGCAAGAAGCTCTAAAGTTTTCAGGGGAGGTGATGGAGTGCAAGTATGCTGCCAAGGCAAGTGAGGTGAGCTTCAAGGATACTGACCTAGTTTGGTTATACAATCCTCAGCGAAAGAAGGGCTAGTCACCGAAGCTGCAGAGCCCATGGGACAGGCCTTACACTATGTTGGACCACCTATCAGACATAACGTACCGTATTCAGGGAGGCAGGAAGTTCGCCCAAAGGTGGTATATGTGAATTGTCTGTGGCAATACCATGGGCCAGAACAGTACAGCTGGGATATCTCCAAGGAATCGTGCTCTCCCATAGCCGAGAATGTTGAGGAGGACCAACGAGCTGAAGTACAAGAGGATTGGTGACAGTTTCCCAAGAGACAAAATGCATCGGGAAGAGGACCAAGACATTCCAGGTGGAGTGGACTGTGTGGAGGAGCAAGGACGTCGTCGGAATTGGCATAGGAGAAGATCTGATAAGTTGAAGGATTATTTTGTGTATAATTAAGTAGATTATTTTGTGAATAAAAAGTGGAATAAGGATTATGTTTGTATACATTGTGTAGTTTTAGTAGGATTAGGGAGGGGGTAGCGTTGAGAAGCTGGATTGCTAGTTAGATTGGTCTGGAGAATTCCCAGTGATTCTCGTAGTTCCACTACGTGTCAGAGTTGCCAGTTAGCCTGCAGTTTGTAAGCGGAGTTATTTGTAAGTTATGCATGCATTTTTTGTTTTAATTCTCTATAATGTTTTATGTGATTGTTCAATAAATCATGTAATTTTTATCTCAGTTTCTATCCCAGGGGTTCTCAACCTGAGGTACACGTACCCCCAGGGGTACGTGAGAGGAATTTGGGGGGTACGTGACAGGTTTCTCAAAATACTTCGGTTTTGAATAACTGCAAACCTGTTTGT
>JAGKTI010002883.1:0-17500 GCA_018397915.1 Birgus latro
ATGGTTGCGAAATTGTGTGAGAGAATCCTGAAAGATAGATGGATAAAATATCTGGAAGAGATGAATATTTTGACTGAAAGTCAGTTTGGATTCAGAAGTGGAATGTCATGTGTTTCCAACTTGTTGAGCTTCTACTCAAGGGCGATTGACGTGCTACAGGAGAGAGATGGTTGGGTGGATTGTGTGTACTTAGATCTGGAGAAGGCCTTCGACAAAGTACCCCACAAGAGACTATTATGGAAATTAGAGCATATAGGAGGACTTAAGGGAAGCCTCCTGGAATGGATGAGAGACTTTCTGAGTGACAGACAAATGAGGACAGTAATAAAGGACAGGACATCTGGATGGAGGGAAGTAACAAGTGGTGTCCCACAGGGCTCGGTGTTGGCACCAGTAATGTTCTTGATTTATGTAAATGATATGGTAGATGGAGTGAACAGCTACGCAAGCCTGTTTGCTGATGATGCAAAGATCTTGAGAAAGGTAGAGGTTGAAGAGGACTGTAAAATGCTACAGGAGGATCTGGATAGGATATATGATTGGAGCCGGATGTGGGAAATGAAATTCAACGCAAAAAAATGTAAAATATTGGAAATGGGTAAAAGTACCAAGAGGCCATCATTGAATTATTTGATGGGTAATGAACCAATTAGAAAAGCGAGAGAAGAGAAAGATTTGGGAGTGCTGGTCCAGGATAGTTTGTCACCTGAAAAGCACATAAATAAGATAGTGAGAGAGACATATAAACTCTTGACCAATATAAGAGTGGCATTTCATTACATGGATGAGGAGATGATGAAAAAATTGATAGTGGCCATGATCCGGCCCAGGTTAGAATATGCAGCAGTAGTGTGGTCCCCACACAAAAAGAAAGATATAACCAAGATTGAGAGAATACAAAGAACAGCAACCAAGATGGTCCCTAGTCTGGCAGATTTGCCATACAGGGAGAGGCTGGAAAGGCTGGATTTGCCCTCCTTAGAGGAAAGGAGAAAGAGGGGTGACATGATTGCAGTGTTCAGAACTATGATAGGAGTAGATAAAACTGACAGAGAAAATCTGTTTGTGTGGGATGAGAGAGCAACAAGAGGACACGGAATGAAACTAAAGAAGCCAAGCTGCTCGAAGGACATCAAGAAATTTAGTTTTCCGTATAGATGTATAGACCTGTGGAATAGCCTGGACAAAGAGATCGTCCGGTCTAAAAACTTAAATGAGTTTAAGGCAAAATTTGACTTATTGAGAAACAGAGACGGGACCCCACGAGCATAGCTCATTTCCTGTATATCACAATTAGGTAAATACAATTAGGTAAATACATGCGGAGAGACAAAGGTCAGAACTGAGACGCAGCAGCGTTTTGGAGCGTACAGTGTTGCCATGTCTCTACCCACACTTGGCCATGTGCATGCAAGCAAAAAGTGGCACACTGACCTATGAGCACAAGGGTCCTTTTCGCTCACCCAGGCAAATTTTGCAATGTGAAAGGAACACTGGGTCCCTGCACATCATAGGCCCAAGGAGTGGCTGAGTAATCCAGAGGGTGCTGCAACTTCAACTATTTGGTAAGGGGGCAGATGGCTGTGCATGGCCGGGAGTTTCTGACTAATCCAGGTGGTCGGGGGGATTTTGACCATACAGTAGGGATTTGTATAGTCATTTGGCTTGTCACTCAATACGCAGAAGGAAGAGGAAAGAATGAAGGAAAGAAAGTCAGAAGAGGGAGTATAACTGAGTTACATGGTTACCACCCAGCATAGTAAATGGTTTCCTGGTGTATGGGAAACCATTTGGCTTGTCACTCAGTGTAGAGTCACCCATACGCAGAAGGTAGAGGAAGAATGAAGGAAAGAAAAACAGAAGAGGGAGTATAAAATACCCTGTAGGCAGAAGGATGAGGAAAGAATGAAGTAAAGAAAGACAGAAGAGGAAGGAAGGAAAGAAGGAGGGAGGAGAGGAAAGGGCAGTAATATACAACAAAGATAAAACAGTTGAGAGGTAAGATTAACTGAAGAAGACCTGGGATGAGGTCACTGAATGTGACCTCAGGGTTAAGGGACTAAATAAGGAAGCAGCTAGAGACTGAGCAGCATGGAAAGCCGCCATTAGGTGACCAAGGCGGATGCATGCAACCATGTTAGAGTCTTCAAAAATGAAAACGAATGACAGTGAACAGGAGTGTATGTGGATAATGTATTTATGTGATGAGACACTGCTATTACCTATGGGCAAACAAGCTGGCTATCTGTCACCATTATCTATGCAGCATACCTTGTGCACAGATGCCTTCTGCAGTAGACACATTATCTTTCAAGATCTTCGAAAAGTGAGTCAGCTGTGTTTTAATTTCAAGGCATTCAGTGGAATGAGTGTCCTTGAGCTTTAAAAAGTAGGCTGCTGTCTGACTCAGGTTTGTATGCTGCTCCTTCAAAGATAGAAACATCTCCCGTGTATGATTCACTCTGGAAAACACAGGAGGAAAATACAGTAAAATACATCAAAGGACTATACAGTATACACACATATACATATATAACTGATGTGAATACTTTAGTAACACTCAGTAATTACTATGCAGTTTCAACAAAATTAAAGGCAAAAAAGCATAACAATACTATATTCTGGGTACAGTAATTATCAAAGCCAATTAATACACACTACCAGTACCAACAAATCTATCTACCTCTATCTATCTATTGCCTGACGCCATAATCCCGTGAGGGTTGGCCATTTGACTTTGAGTTATTTGTTTTATAGGGAGGGGCACTAACCCTCCACCAACCCACTTGTTCACATGTAGGGAGCACGTATGGTCAGGTTATATGGTTACCAGTCAGCATTGCAAATGGTTTCTTGGCTTACAGGAAACCATTTGGCTTGTCACTCAATGTAAAGCCACCTGTAGAGGAAAGAAAAGCAATAAGAAGTGACAGGAAAGATGGGGGAAATAGGAAGAGAGGAGGGCAGGCACAGAAAAAGAATGATAAAGGCTAAGGAAGAAGTAGGCAGCACTAAATCAAGTGAGTGGATGATGGTTGCCACCACCTACCAACAAATTCAAAGACTAATAAACCTCCAAGCTAGTAATCACAAAGAAACTGATAAAAACCATGCAGAACATGTGTACCTGTAGATTTACAGTACTGTAGTGCAATTAGGTTGCAATCATTACAGTACAGTATATAGCAAACCTTCTTAAGGCATAAATGCATAAGATGAAAAATGAAAATTCCTGAGAAGACTCCTCAACTGAGTATTAAAAAAAAAAAAAAAAAGAGTATATCTTCATTATTTAATTTTGGATATGCCTATGCAATTTCATTCAATTTAGTACAGCTTTCTCAAAATGAAGGTGCTAGAAACTATCTTCACTGCCACTTTCAGTGTCTTAATTTCTTTTATTTCATTCAACAACTGCCAGATGAATTTCTTCTGGTTATAAGAGACTTTTGCAGTCCAGGAGCTATCTAAATGGCTGCTCAACCAAAAGACAAAGGAACAGTTTCATTTTTATCCTGAATATGAGAAGACTAGCTCACCTTCAAAAACACACAGGTTTAATGTACAGTGGTATACTCAACGAGCAGTGTAGACAAGACTGAGGCGCCTTGCTGTTTCATTGCTTGCACTACAGAACTGACCATTTCAGGCAATATACCAAATCTCCCATACTGTCACTTGTCTGGCTTCAATAACCCCACTAATATGAGAGGTCTTTCTTGAGATGAATAAAATCATCTGCAGGCACCAACCAAGAAAATATGAAAGAATTAATCGAACTGAGGGGGTTCAGCTGAAATTTAGCTTTTCTAAACTACAGTACCTTCACTTGGATCAACCATCTTGTCTTTGTATTGCCACTCAAATGAAACTTGGAACATAATCAGCTTGATCACTCATGTTCTAGTTTCCAGTCCCTTAATTCAATCACTCCCTGAATTGTTTAGATGCTCAGAGTCGCTTTCTCAATGTAAACTTACTCATGCATCTCAAAATCACATCTGGCAGTATACATCATCTGGTAGGTTCAATGGGGCTCATTCCTCACACAGAGACTTTTCTTCTTCTTCTTCTTTTTTTTAAAATACAGTAAAAGTCCATTAATCCGAACACCGATAATCCGAAAATCCCAATAACCCGAATTTTTAAAGAAGGCTGACTTGGCCGCCAAATGAGCCGAAGTGCCGAGTGGTGTGGTCATGGATCAGGTAATGTATGGACTGGCAGCTCCTCGTAAACAACTGACCTCTTTTGGATCTGTACCGTAGGATTAAGAAATTTTCCACAGTAATACACATTAGGTTTTTGTGCTTTTACAATATGTGCATATCATTATTAACCCTGGACTTACTCTCTCTAACTGGATTTACCTGCCTACAAATCCTGTTTTCAACACTACGCATTACTGGTGAGTTAAACAACCCATAACATCTCTTAATTTACCAATTACAGTTCATGTTTTCATCAATACATTATTAAGTACAAAATTTGTGCAATATGTAATGTTAATATGTGCCATATTATATTGTGAATGAATGAAAAGTGATCTATTTAGTAAAATTTCAGTCTGAAAATGAAATTACATGTCTTTGGGGTCCCACCCAAAAATCCGAAGAATCTGATAATCCGAATGATTCTCGGTCCACCGCCATTTGGATTAATGGACTTTTACTGTATTTACACAATTACCAATAATATCTAAATACCTTAAATAGTGGCAATCACAAAGCAGCTGTTAAGAATTTATCAGTGACTGATATTCATGCAAGTCAGCCCCAATAAATTGTGTTCTCTAGTTCTACATAGTAATTCAGTGCTGTTATATAAGGTCTGTCCAAAAAGAAACAAAACTTTTAAAAAGCGCACCAACTTGCCAGCGTAGCATGATCACAACAGGAATGCTGTGTAGTGGCAACGGTGAACTTTAGTCTAACACTAGCCGCATCACGCCGTGACACTTAGTTACTTAGGTACATGCACTTAAGTGAATGTGTGTTTAGTGCACTTGGCCATTTGTTGCAAACTGAATGATGAAGGATCTTGAAGAGCAATATCTATCTACTGCAAGACCCCTTAATCCCTTATATGGTGGCCACAAACATATTGCCTCCATGTCACCCAGTCCCCCACCACTGCACTGCCCTGCTCCCAGCTCACATCCCCCTCTCTCATATACCTCTCCTCTCCATCCCTCTATATCAATCCTTGGCCTCCCTTTCCCTCTCCCCCCTTCCACCTCACTCCCATACATTCTCCTCATTAGTCTCTCGCTCTCCATACGGCTAAACCAGCTCAATGTATTTTTTCTAATGCTTTCTATCACATTCACATCCACAGCACAACGCTCCTTCACACGTTTGTGTGAAATTCTGCTTTAAATTGGGAAAACTTTTTTGGAGGCCTTCAAACGTTGCAACAGGCTTATGGGGAGGATTGTCTGAGCCATATGCAAAGTCACAAGTAGTTCTAGTGGTTAAATCAGAAGAACATCCATCAAAGACGAACTCAAATCTGGACAGCATTCCACATTGAAAGACGATGTTCATATTGAGAGAGTAAGTGCTGTGGGCCGTAAAAATCCTCACCTGACCGTCGGTGAAGTTTCCAAAGGGGCAGGCATCTGTAAAAGTTCATGCCACAAGATTTTATTTGAAAAACTAAAAATGCATTGTGTTGCCACAATATTTAAGCCACATCTGCTGACAGATGAGCAAAAGAAGACCCGTGTCACAGTAAGTCAGGAGTTATTTGATTGTTGGCATGGCATGCTGATGAAAACTTTCTGAAAAATGACATAAGAGGAGATGAAAAGTGGGGGCATGACTATGATCTCGAAACATAAAGGCAGACGTTAGAGAGGGTTGGAATATCGCCACTGCAACCCCCCAAAAAGGATGTCAGAGTCGATCAAGTGTGAAGGTAAGGATCGTTTTTTTTTACTGGAAGGGTGTGTGGTTCATCATAGGTTTGTTCCACATGGTCAGGCAGTCAATAAGTAATTTTACTTGGATTCCAGAAGCACCTGAGGGAAGCAGTGCAAAGGAAGAGGCCTAGGGCGCAGACAAACAAAACCTGGATGCTGCACCATGACAATGTACCCAATCACGCATCGCTCCTTATCCGTGACTTTTTGGCAAAGCACAAGGCAACTCTCATCCCTCAGCTGCCCTATTCTCTGGATCTGGCCTCCTGTGGACTTTTTTTTTGTTCCCAGAGTTGAAGTCCATCCTGAGCGGTCACCAATTTTACACGACAGAACAATCAGAAGAAAACTCCCCAAGTGCACTAAACTCACATTCACTCAAGCGTGTGTACTTCAATGGCTAAGTGATGAGGCGTGATGAGGCTAGTGCTAGACTACAGCTCAAAATTACCGCTACACAGTGCTCCCATCATGATCACGTTATGCCAGCTAGTTGGTACAGTTAAAAAAGTTCGGTTTCTTTTTGGACTGACCTCATACATGTATGACAATAATCTTCATCCACACTAACTTGGTAAGGAGCATTTCACATTCTTCGCGTTCACGGACAAGGGTGTGAGAAAGCTGGTCTGACTGTAGCTTCAGTTCCGTCACATTCTGTCGCTGGTTTTCAATCATCATACATTCTTCAGACAGTTGGCGCTCAAGGTTCTTTGTTTTGATCTGATGGGACACAAGTTCAGAAAGATATTACAATACAGCAACTACCACTACATGCAATACACTACATGGATAAATAGAGAGTCCTATAACTGGCAATTAGGAAGAATTAAAAATGCTTGAACCTTGTGTGTGAGGTCCATATACAGTGTTGTATGGAAGTGATGAATGGTTTGGGATTGTAAAAGCAAAAATGGTAATCAGAATGTGAAAAGGATATCATGAATTTGACACTGCATAAGAAAATGAACATAAAGTGGTGGAACATAAAACAAGGGTTGCCTGTTCCTTCTTTTTCCTTTCAAATTTTCGATACAGAATTTCTGCCCTACATGGGACTTTCATCCAGCTCTGGATGGGAAGATATTCTATTTCTTGACCTTACATAACAAAAATAGCTACAGAAGATCCATGAACCGATAAGAAAGGAATTGCTTATATGATAATGAAAAGTTAGGACCTTTTTTTTTATACACAATAGAATTTTTGCTTTTACAACGATTATGATCCAATATGAAGCCTCGCTGGTCGATATACAATCACTATTTTCATTTACACACTCACCCTTATACAAGTTTAGTCATATGTTTGCTCAAAGATGGCCTTAGCACTTGTCACTATCGGCCTATTGGGTGTGTTAATGTTAGTGTTGGAACCATAGTGTAGTGTTGGAGTTCAAGCAGCAAGTGCAGTGAAGTGAAATAACTACCAGTTTAGATGAGTTGGAAACTTGTTTCTTGACTTATTTTTGGTGGTAAGCAGAAAGTGATATAACAAACACTTTAGGTGAGTTGGAAACTTGTTTTTAGACTGCTGAGTGGGTTACCCTTGGCCAAAAATATATCCCATTGAATCCATGTTATATTTAACTTGACATAAAATAAATCATTATGTGATGGACTTTTTAAAACACATCCTTATTATAAAACAAGGGTGTGCTGTTCATACATTTCCCTAAAACAAACGACAATGTATCTGTAGTTACTGTTGCCATTAAAAGGCTCATCTGAATGTGAACCAAGTGGACTGGTAGAGACCAACCACATCAACATATCCCTCAAATTGTGGAGGCACCCCATCAAAAGTGGTTGGTGCTGCAGCCCACCATCCTCTCTTCAGATGGGGGTGGGGGAATTAAAGCATGTTAGTGTATCCAGGCAGCTTTACTATCTGGGCACATCTGAACCACTGGTCAAAGGCAATCCCTCGTCAAACCAAATGGCCCAGCCAAGAAAGGACCAAAACATCTGTTGCTGTTAACTTTCCTCTATAATAATTTATAGTATATTACAGTACCTCAGTGTCCGCCTTCCATCGGATGATATTTTCTGTCTCCTTCTGTAGTTGTTGATGAATGCTTGTCACATCACAGCTAGTCCTTGCCTCCTCAGACAGTTCTGCAACAAACGGAACAATTTATCTCAACACTGAAGAGAGAGAAATGCATTACGATTCTATGTGATCAGTGGTCTGGAAGATATCTAAGTAAAAATGACATGCCATGACTGACTGTTACAAAAAGGCTTCATGATCAGTGAGATGGCCATCTTCCCACTGTGACTGAGAACTACAGCGCAGTCCTTGGAAATGTCATCCGGTGAAAAAGTCTAACTACTGCAGGCACAGAATATTGCTTTATAAAATGTATAAAGCAATACAGGAGTTTAGTAGGTTGCATACTTATATGATCAAGGACTGTAGGGATAAGGATAAGCACTGGGATGATAGACTTTTTCTAAATATCTATGATTAAGCTGTGATTTTTAAAAAAGGTAAATATTTCAGTGAGAAAATTAATACTGGTAGCTACTGTACTGTATTAATAAATGTGAATGTCATATCAATACTAGTTAAAGTAAAATTACCCATTTCTGTATATGTATCAATTCTGTTTCTCTGAATAATACTATACAAGCAAGTGTTCCCATAACGTGGGAATACTGTAAACTGAGGCTCCCGGTTTATGAGATTTCCACGTTATAGAGCCATATGTTTATGTGTTACGGGGTTTCATGGTACCTAAGCTAGCCCCAAGTTGACTGTTTCGGGCAATTTTCAGTTTTTTTCCCCAGGGGATTTACCTACCTAATAAAGACTTCATTACATACAAACACTGGAGGATTCCTCACCTTGAATGGAAGAGGTTGCAGGTTTGCTGGGGGGAAGTGGAGTGGGGTTCTGAGGCAGGGCAGGACTCCTACAGGTCACAAAGATCACACTGAGCATGTGTGCAGCCAGAGTGCGGGGAGAGGGTAGGCTCAACTAGGGCAGGAATGCTCAGTCGACTTTGATGACACCCCGTGCAGAAATGTGACAGCCATACATCATAGGCTGATGCAACCCGCGCTATGACTATCACTGGTCGCGTTGCATCTGTTCCCACAGTGTTGTGACCCTAGTTTGATGCGTTATGATTGTCTGAACCATAATTTGGAGCCTCTGGCTGTGTTATGTCTATCGTCAACACATAGTATGGTGTTTTAAAAAAATGGGCAGCTTCCTCCACCCAGGTAATGTCTATCATTTTTGTGTTGTGACTAAATTCGGACATAAAATTTGCCTCCCGTGTTATGTGAGTTTCACACTATAGGATATCATATTACATGAGCACTCGCTGTACTACATTTCTCATATTTACCAGTCAAACTATTGGACAGTGTGCAAGGATGTTTAAAATATGCTCGATTGGTAGAGAGGTGGCTTGCAGTCCCGACGGACCCAGGTTCGAATCCTCGCTGGGGCAGGGAACAGTTTAAGGATTCGAATTTCATTAAATCAGGCTTTACTGACCTACCAGAAGACCCGCCGACATGTCGTGAAAATACCCCCGCTAATACCAATACACCAGTCCTGTATGAGACAGCCCTAGCATGTATTCACTATGGACGGTGGGTGTTAGTGCTGAAGTGGTGACATGTAGAGGTGTTGGTATGTAGGAGGACTGCTGGGCCTTGATAGCAGGCTGTGAAGCCTATGCCCAGAGTCGGACACATAAAAAAAAAAAAAAATCCAAATAATGAACAATGTGCAAGAATGTTTAAAATATGTTTTACATATGTCCTATGCTGCACATGAAGTACAGTAGCAGAATCCAGAAGTTTGGGATGGTTGCAGATTGATATGTTACAAACAAGTAATGTCCTACCAGGTCAGGTCCTACACAAATTTCCCTTCAAGATTTATATTTCCCATTTTTTGTTTATGTTATTTTTTTTCAGGGTCCCCCAAATTACTCCAGCAGATATCTGTGTGTGCAGATTACTCCCTGTATATAGAAAATGCTGTATAGAAAAACAAAGATGAAAAATTTTGTAATGTGGCAACTTACTGTACATCCAAGAAACCAAATAAAACTCACCTCTGCTTCTGACTAGTGGGGGCTCTTGTCCTGAATGAATCTGGAGAGGATTATGCTGTCCCCGTAAAGCACTGGAGTGGAATTCCCTTGGGTTCAACATCTGCCAAGATAACATCAGCTGATAAATATCTGTACTGTATGTGCAATACACAGCAATCTGCAGTACATACACCAGCAGTCAGCATTCATGGGAAGGAAGGTATCCATGATCAAACCACAGTTATACAGTACATTTCCATATATCAGACAGCAAAGATATACAAAATCAGTGAAATTAATAAGTTAATGCTTGGCAAAGAAGCAGACATTGTTCCCTGAAATAAAATCAATTACCAAACATAATTTCATTTATAAAGGCTCTAACATGCTTGTATGGGTCAGCCTTGGTCACCCAGTGGCAGCTCATCATGCTGCTTGATTTCTGGTAACCTCCCTATTCAGTCCCTTAACCCTGAGGCCACACTCTATGACTTCGTCCCAGGTCTTTTTCGGTCTACCTCTCACAACCTTACCCCTGACATTCACACTTCTCACTTTCCACACCCAGTTTTCATCCTCCATCCTCTCCACATGCCCAAACCACCTCAATCTGCCCCTCCTCATCACAGAACCAATACTCTCCAGGCCCATTCTTCCTCTCAACTCTTCAATCATAAACCTGGCCCCACCCAGGCCTTGCGTTCAAGGACGCACTACACATCCATCTAATCGTTGCCACCTCTGTACGTTTGAGCCAATAAATATCCTCTTCCTTTACTGCCCAAGTCTTGCTATTATACAGCATTAAACTCCTAATGCATGTTGCATGCAAAGATCACTGTATGGAGGGAAAGCCCTCTCAATGTCAGGTGAGACAAAAGCTCCCTGAACTTCCTCCAACTACTCCTTACCCTAGCTACAGAGAGAGCTCCAGCCCCTCCTCCAGGACATAAAATGTTCCCCAAATAACAAAAAAATTCTTCCATACACTACAACAGAAAGAGGCAGGAACTTGGTTCTTGATGTTGAGATAACAGTTTTCAACTACGAGGAATTCATACGAGCCCTCTCTGAAGCTCAGAAGAGGGTGACAGAGTTAAAGGACGTCAAGCCACCCAATGCTTCAAAGGAAAACTCTCAGACGACACACGGCTAGGTGACAAACTGGATAAATCAGGCCTGCCACACCGAGAAGCATTGGGAGATAGAAATTGGTGACTACTGGGCCAGTCAGACGATCATTCAAGATAGGGTGTATGGAGTGGAACCTGGGGAAGTGCAAGATGAAACAGGATGCTGATTCCTCCTGGACTCTGCACCAGTGACAGTAGGTCTATGGCATACAGGGGTTGGAGAATCTCCTACCCCTCATCATTTACTAAAGGCACAAAAAGCAGTTTCAACAGATGTTTCAACTTACTTAATAGTGAATAAACTATGTGGTACACATAAATTTCAGTGTACATTAGCCGGGAGTAAGTCACAGTGCAAAATAATACCATTAGCTACCACTTGGGGCTAGCATTGGTGTCTTTATAACAAACACTAGGCCATTTTTTTTTTCCATCCCTTCCCCTAAAAATCAAATTTTACTTGAAGACTTGCAGAACATGGACCAAAAGTTAGTGTAGCAGCAATATAACTCCTGTAAAAATATGGTCTGCAGGTTAAAAAGGAATCTCAACCAAAATTAATGTGATCATAACTTAATGTAATGTATGGTACAACTTTATCCAGTGATACTAAGTTAGATTAATATGGTCATCATCAGGCTGGAAAAAATTTATACATATATTGGTAACGAAGCTACAACTACACCATTTTGGGAATCCTTTCAAGATGACACATTATTTTTGTACTGGAATCTCCTGACATGACAAAGCTTATGTACTTTTCCTAACTTATAAACTCTTCATGCATTCAAACAATGAAGGTTGCATTTGGTAATCGTTAAGAGAGAGACAGAACCATCTCTTAAAAATTAACAGTAATTCTTATCTGCCACTGAACTGAGGCAGAAGTGCGTTTTCGAATATGAAGAGTATCCATCATTAACCAATGAAAACATGATTTGCTACAAAACGGACTGGTTACCTTGGGATAAGTTTAATCAGGTTAGCATGAAATTGGTTAGGCTGGCATAAAATGGGCTAGGCTAGGATTGGAAAAACAGGTTGGTATAAGTTACGATAATTTAGGTTAGGTTGGGTAAATAGGCACTGATATGGATAATTTCGTTCAAAAATGACGTTCTAAGATGGCGTCCGGGCAATCCTTAAGGAAACATTTAATCTTCCCAGCCCGAAAAAATCTCTCACAAAATAAAGTCTAGTGACAGTAGGGCACCATAGGAGAGAGAAAAAAAGCCTTTATTTACACAGTTAAAGAAGTTATTGTTCGTTTTGTTCGACACACCCCATTTGTTTTTTTTTTCTTTTCAATGCCCGCCCACTCCATCCCACAGATGCCACCCAAGGAAAATAATTAATCCAAAATTAACACGATTGTGAATCGTTTCGTAACAATCCCCATCTCTTAAAATTCCACTTGGTAATTAACAGAGCAAAAATTTTCCACAGAATTAATTAATAAAAGACATTATCGGCGCACTCACCTTCTTCACAAGTACCCGCGAGGACCGCGACGCTACTGAATATGTTCTTTAATGAATGTTCTAATCGATGCATAGATGAAAGTGCCCATTTCTATAAAAAAAAATAACAAATCAACAGAAAGTATATAAAATAATATGTTACACCAGTGTGAACGAGTGGGTGTTGAATTATGTTCAATTTGTTCAGGTACAAACGCGATTTTTCCGCAGTTTTCAAATCACCACACTCTCATTAAAGCCACATTCGTTCCCAAACCTTCCCGTTTTGAATTAATCAGCGTGATCATATGGCATTTCGATAGCGCAAGCTGAGATGGATTTAGAAATTATCTAGCTGATATTCTATGGTGTATTTCTTCTCTACTGACATCAGTTTTACGTTGTCCCACATTAATGACAATACAAGTTGGTCTGAGATTGTTCATGCTCTGTCAGCAATTTACTAAAAGATCGGACTCCTCAAAATGGTTCGACAACTTTTGTGTTAGAGCAACGACCCAAAAGCCTTCAGCATATAACTCTTAAAAGAGAACATGAGCCTATGAAAAAACATAAGTTAAGAGACAAACAAACGAGGAAGTAAAAAGAGTTCTGTGGATGTGGAGTTACGTGGAGAGACAGACAGACAAATGAGAAAGTAAAGGAGTGTAGGAGCTGATGTGGATGTGGAGTTGCGTGGAGAGACAGACTGACAAATGAGGAAGTGAAGGAGCATTGTGGTGTGGATGTGGATGTGAGAGGAAGCGTTAGGACAAACACATTGAGGTGGTTTGGCCATATGAAGAGGATGGAAAGAGAGACTGACGAGGAGAGTGTATGTGAGTGAGGTGGAGGGGGGGAAAGGGAGAGGGAGACCAAGGATGAGATGGAGGGATGAAGTAGAGAGGTATATGAGAGAGAGGGGTGTGAGCTGGGAACAGGCCAGTGAAATGGCGGGGGAGAGGGCGAAGTGGAGGCGTTTTTGTTTTGTTTTGCGGCCACCGCTTGCAGGATTAAGACATCTGGCAATAGATAGATAGATAGGTTAAAGTCAAGGTCATATTCTGAGCGTGCTAGATATGTATAGCCTCGCGGCTGGTATGATTCTTCCCTTGGGGGGGGTGCCTTTAGTTCCTATTTTTCTTGATGTATACCTGTAAGAATCTAACAACCAAAGCATCTAACAAAAATTTTACTACTAGGCTCAGTCATCGTTACTTTACGTGGGAGTAAGGGTGAACTGAATTTAACTGTAAACTACATCCTTGAAATCTCTATACACCACTTTTTTGTCACATCATCCTTATATAGTGAAACATTTTCACTGTCTCAAGGCCCCAAGAAAAGACTTTCTTCATTCATCCCTCATCCAGTCATTTGTGCCCTGTCTTGAGCTTGGGAGCTGGGACTAGGCTACTGTGTCCTGACATTTAAGGCAATGGTGACTAGCCTTACGGGCTCCTGAGTGGCACTGAAGATTGAAATGGCTATTTTAGGCCAAGCTGACATAAAAAGATTGTAGTAGATGTGATAACTATTATTCTCTCACCACAGACATTGTGAAATAAAAATTGATGGTTTTAGATGGAAACCCGGAGCCGTGCCCTCACTGCTTCGGCATTAGTGCAACGCCTCTTTTACATTATATTCTTGACTGTCCCGCAACATATTGTCTTCGGCGTGGCCTTGGTGAGCAGCTTCTCAGGGATGACGACTATCGTTCGGCTGCCGAGACTATTGCTCGGGCACCTGCCTCTGTGATTTTGGGGGTTGTGGCTACCTACCCTCCCCCATGTTAACCTGTAACCCTAAATCTTTGTACAGCTTTTCTCTGACGGGCTTTTGTTTTTGCCCGTGTCCTCCTAATGGGGAGGCAAATCTAAATCATCATCATCATCAGTTAGCACTTCTCTCCAATGATGTGATGCATTTTTATTTTTTATTTATTTAATTTATTGCTTACTTCTGGGAATTTTAGTCAGCTTTGTAGAGACGTTTTGAATTGAACATACAGTATTAAATACTTCTTCATTAACCCATCATGTACGAGGGATTATTCTTTACTCGGATACAGTCGTTTGGCTATAACAATTTTGATATTAGATGTTATATCAATGAACTGAAGATTGAACAAAAAGGAAGGGTTTCAAAAGTTTGATGCAACGTATATAAGTAAACTGTGGTTCTTAATTCGTCATTTATAGATATTTTGAACACTAAAATCTGCAACGATATCGTTTGAGTAGACAATATATTGATCTTAAAATTACATTCTTAACTTCGATGTCTTTATTTTTTGTAATTCAATTATATTTCTATATTTCTTCATCCCGAGACATTTTTAATCTTATTTTCTTTTTATCTTGAGACACTTTTTTTTTTCCTGATAGATTTTTGGAAACTGGAGGGGCTAGATAACAGCCTTAACCAACCGTTTCACTACTAGGGGACTGTCCTGAGCTGAATAAAATCGTCTGGAAGCAGCCAGAATGACAAAAAATATGACATTTAAGTAAAGAGATTGAAGTCTAATAAAGCTGGGATGGAAATGAGCAACTTGAAATCTAGTCAAAGCTGAAAATTTACTATCCAGAAAGTAGAGTATGGTGAAGATGAGTTTAGCATAATCCTGCTCTTTTTACCTTGGTCCAGATTTTCGTCTTTTTGTAACTTAAATTCACGTACCTCAATGAAAGGCAGATAAAAAGCTTAAAGCAGAAAGGCTTTATATCTATTCAGTGGCATTTCTTCGTGACTAGCATCATATTCTAGTTCACTGTTACAGTTTGGAACTTAGGAGGGATTAAATTTTTCGCCAAGTTAAGGTGAAAAGGGTAGTGTTGGAATGATATTGAAGATAAATATTACTGTAAACGATAAAAACGAGTCTTGTCTCGAACTACAGCTCAGTGAACCATAGAAACTTCGAATCCCGTCAGTCACCCTCTAACAGTGACAGGGGAAGGATGCTGGAGATGTGTCTATATTTTGTTAGTGTTGTTTAAACAGCTTCCCCATCTTGTCGAGATAAACGAAGGTAAGTGAGGATATTGTTATTCAGTTCTTTGACAGGTACAGGTTCTTTCACCTGAACAAAATCGTCTTTATTGGTGTGACAAGTGTTGTGGAAATAAGTTATCCGAGAGGAATGTGGTGCGAAGTGGAGAGACAGACAAACGAGGAAGCGCAGGAGCGTTGTGATGTTTATATGGTTATGGAGATAGATGGAGAGACAGAGGGGCAAATGAAGAAGTAAGGGAGGGTGTGGTATTTATATGGATGTGGAGTTACGGGGAGAGACGATAGGTAAATGAGGTAGTGAAGGAGCTTTGTAACACTGATGAGAAACTGGAGTTACGAGGAGAGCCAGACAGATAAATGAAGAAGTGAAGGAGCGTCGTGGTGTTGGTATGAATGTGGAATTATACGGAGAGATAGAAAAATGAGGAGGTGACGGAGCGTGTGGTGTTGATGGGGGTGTGAAGTTAGGCAGAGAAACGTGCGGGCAAGTAAGGAAGTGAAATAACATTGCTGTGTTGATGTGGACACGGTTAGGTGGGGAGACAGACAAACAAATATGGAAGCGAAGGATAGTTGTGGTGTTGATGTGAATGTACTGGAAAGTGTTGGGAGTAGTACCCTGAGATTATTTGACCTTGTGGAGATAATGGAGAATGAGACAGAGAACAGAAGAATGTATGTTGTGAGGTGGAGCGTTAGAGAGGGAGAGTTAGGCCGAGGAAAGGGTCCAGGTGGAATTCGTCCAGCCATTTAGGAAATGTGTTCCCCAGAACTTGCTCATGTTCTAGCTAAAGTTTACTATTCGAACTATGCATACGTACTTTATCATTCCCTAATTCTTGGAAAGAAGGTAATATCCACCCGATCTTGAAGAAAGAAAGTTCCTCCAACTCCTCTGATTACAGACCAATGGCTATCACAGCTTCTCTTGGTAAAGTATTTGAGACTGCAATTGATAACCACATTGTTAAACATCTTGAATCCAATTAGTGACAGACAGCATGATTTTCGCCACGAAAGATCCACTGTTGATATACTCAATCTCTTGATTTATATTATCCACGAAACAATTGACCAACGTGGAGAAACCCATACAGTAGCCCTTGATATTTCTAAAGCTTTTGACTGAGTGTGGCACCGTTCCTTGCTGTCTAAACTCCCTTGCTCTAGCCTGTCATCTTTTGTACCACTGATTTCCTCATATCTGAGCGACATAAAGATAAAAGTAGATGATGTATTTTCCAATTTTCACTCAATTAGTGCCAGCGTACCGCAAAGACTAGTCCTGGCTCCAGCCTTATTCCTAATTCGTACTAATGATCTCTTATCTATCACCCATAATCACAATTCACTCGTATGTAGATGACTCAACACCACAGTTTCATCACACCTAAACACTCATTTACAGTGCTAATTATCTTCAACTCGCAACTCATTTCAGCAGTCTTCGTAAATCAAGACTTGTCTAAGATCAGTGAATGGGGACAAAATAACATTGTATCATTTAACGCTAGGAAAATCAAATATGTACAATTTACTAATAGACAGATATTGGCCTGATTCCAGTATTACCTTTAATGGTACTAATATTCTCATCTCTAAAATTATTGAAATTCTCGGCGTTTCACTTAACAATACCATCAGCTGGACCAACCTTAGATCACTCGCTAAATTCGCTTTAAAGAAACTTGGATTATTGCACAGAATACGCAACTTCATCACTGACGAACAGTTACTTATAATTTACAAGAGTCATTTGCGTCCTCACCTGGAATATTGCTAACAATTGTGGAGTGGATATGCAGAGGTCACATTAAACAACGGAACAAAATTCAGAATAAAACTGTAAGAAATATTAATAACCCCGAAATGACAAACAAACTACCTCCCCTACAGGCAACAAGGA
>JAGKTI010002883.1:35805-47777 GCA_018397915.1 Birgus latro
CTCGAATCTTGGTTGACTTAGGTTAAGTTAAATTGCAAGGTTAGGTTAGGTTAAATTGCAAAGTTAGGTTAGGTTAAATTGCTAGGTTAGGTTAGGTTTAAATTGCTAGGTTAGGTTAGGTTTAAATTGCTGGGTTTGGCTAGGTTAAATTGCAAGGTTTGGTTAGATTCAAATTTAAGGTTAGGAAGAGGTACTAAAAGGCGACCTAGACTAGAAAATGAATTGAACTGGTAAGGTCTTTCTGCTGCTTAAAGTAAAGCCTACATTTACCCACTATGAAACTACCAATCAACCGCAACCAACCACAAGCTCCTCTGGCAGTTCTTATTTCGGAAAACACACTAACCCAGTAATACACCTCTCATCCTGGCTTAAGTCCATCCATGTTTACTCACTTGCATATAAGACTGTTCTGACTTAATATGTCGTGATATTAACATAAAGATCACATCTAATGAAGAAAAATGTCCCCCCAAAAGCAATCAGCAATCCTTCATTCACAGCACGGCTCCAGTTCAAACCATCTCACCTATCATCCTGGCTCAAATTGAACTATATTGGCTCACAAGCATATTAACTTAGTCTAAATTAAGATACTATGAATTTTTGTACAGCTTATTTACCCTTAATGAAGAAAACTGTCCCGGAGAAGCCGCCTACAGCCTCCCGCCTCAACAGCACAGCCTACACAGACCACATCACTTGACGTCACGAAAAATCCGCCCTGCTTCTCGGATGCCTCTCTATTCGAAAAATTAAGCTTAACGCCTAACCGGGAACTCAACCGGGTGATGAAAGAAAACGGGGAATTAAAAACTAGCGTGAAGCTAAGATAGAGCGTAAGCTTCAGAGAATGTAAGGCTTAGAAAGAACGTACGCAAAAACGAGCGAAGATGAAGAGAACGTAAACTTAAAAGAGAACATAAGTCTATGCGAAAAGATAACTTAAGAGACAGACAGACAAATGAGGAAGTAAATGAGCGTTGTTGTGCTGATGTGGATGATGAGTTACGTGGAGAGGCAAACAAATGGGGAAGTAAAGGAGCGTTGTGGAGTTGACGTGGATGTGGAGATGCGCTGAGAGACAGACAGACAAATGAGGATGTAAAGGAGTGTTGTGGTGTTGACGTGGATGTGGAGATGCGTTAAGAGACAGATAGACAAATGAGGATGTAAAGGAGCGTTGCGGAGCTGATGTGGATATCGAGTTAGTAGCAGGGAGAATTCAACAGGACAGTAAATAAAGTCCATGAGACCTGTACTGAGATCTCAACAGGAAAGTAATTAGTGATCCCATGCAGAGAGAGAGAGAGAGAGAGAGAGAGAGCGAGAGAGAGAGAGAGAGAGAGAGAGAGAGAGAGAGAGAGAGAGAGAGAGAGAGAGAGAGAAACAAATAAATAAAGTAAGAATGACAGAAAGAATGAAAAGGGCGTCACCGAAATGAAAGTGTGAAACAGCTTCTATTAACCCTCTTAGCATGATATCCTTTGCGTATTACATTTTTGCCTCCCCCGTAAGATTATATTTGACCTAGAGACATTGATATGGCGGGTTAGAGACAGTCTTCACCCATCCCATCAAGATACTAACCTCGGGAGATCAAAGGGAGTCACTGCACTGTTTTAAAGTATATTGGCAGGAAAGGCGGCATGTTTGAGGGGATCAGTACCTCAGAACCTGTGTGTCATTCGCACTGGAGGATTTTTTAAGCACTTGTTTCCTGCCAAATTCCTTCTTTCTAGGGCTAAATAAAATGATCTTCTACGTTATTTATTGAAACTACGTCGATATTAACCCGTTTACTCCGATGAAGACCTTTTCTTTTCGTTCTTGCTAGCTTCATTTTTCGCTCAGCATAGGAGAGGCTTTTAGAACTCGATGGCTTAGATACGGCCTTCAATAACCCCTTCACTACCGGAGGCTCATCCTAAACTTGAAAGAAATCGTCTGGACGCAACAAAAATAAATAAATAAATAGATAAATAAAAATGTCATATCTTTGTAATTAACTAAGATACAAGAATTTCACGTTGATCGACAAAGAACACTCGAGTTGCGAAGATCATGAGACAGTGATAAGGATACAAACTAACATATAAGTGAATCCTAAAGTGTACGATACAAAGCTCACTTCACCTCATACCCTTCACTTCATACACTTCACCTCATCTCACCTCACCTCACTTCACCTCATTTCCGTTCTGTCGCATATATGTTAACTGTCTAATTCGCTTCCTTAATGAGTACAGGTTAATGACAAAAAGTAATAATACATTTTCCTATACATTATGCACCTTAATTCAAGTACAACCGCCATCTCTTCATTTTGACTGTTGATGTGTAGCAAGAAATTAACGCTAGAATAGGGTACTAGTCACGAAGAAGTGCTATGGGAAGGAAGTAGAGCCGCAGTCTCTCTCTCTTTCTCTCTGCATTCTTCGAGCTGCAGAGGTTAGAAACAGCCTTTTTTCAACCCCTTCACTACGAGAGATCGCCCCTACAATTGAAGGAAATCGTCTGTAAGTAGCAATAATTAAATAAAAAGTGCGCCATTATAGGAAACTAATTAACTCCTTTATTCGATCATTTTTTTTTTTTTAAATTTTATTCTTGCTATTCCCGGACGATTTCATTCATCTTAACCTGAACTCGAGCAAGATGGGTTGCGTGTAGCCCTCATCCACTCTTTCAGATTTAGAGTTCCTAAGATGAAAAGAAAAATAATGTGGAAGCAGCAAGAGTTTAATGAAAAAAGAAAAAAAGAAAAAGAAAAAATATATATCACTGTGGAAAAGGGATTAAAAGATGCAGTGATCTCGGCGGCTTGCTTTGATGTAGGTCACTTGCGCCGACGTCCCAAGCCCCTATCCTCCTGAGGCAAGGTCACGAGGAAGGGAGTCACGGATGGAAGGGTCAGTCTTCTAGGGAGAGTACCAGGGGCAACATCACCCTGAATCGGTCGTCGTGGTCAGAGGGAGGCATAGTTTGTACTGACGACGCCGCGAGAGGTTGGCCTACTACTGACGAGCTCACTCTTCTTTGCCTGAAAGTAAGGGAATATTCAGAGTTACATATCATTTCTTCCTTAGCGTTTTAATTTGCACACAGCATTTTAACATTTTTTTTTCTTATTTACAATACTTTAACTTAGAAAAACTTTGCATCAGTGACACAGAAGAGGATGCCGAGNCGAAATCTCCTAGACGAAAATTAGGAACGGTGGATGTATTTTCGGTGGAACAGACGTCCCAATTAAATTTGAACTTAATTTCTTCATGATCGCTATTACCAAGTCGTCCACCAACCTCTATATCACTAACGACATTTTCTTTATTAGCCAAAACCAAATCTAGTATATTATTACCTCTGGTGGGCTCCCTGATGTACTGATAAAGGAAATTATCCTGTACTACCTCTAGAAATTCCTCTGACTCTGCATCCCCTGTCTGATTTTGCCAATCTATCCTTGGCAGATTAAGATCCCCTACAATTATTACTAAGCTGGACTGTGACGCTTTCCTGATTTCCTCCCAAAAATATTTACTTTCTGCTCTACTTAATTTTGGAGATCTGTAAATGGCTCCTAAGACTAATTTCTCCCTGTTGTGGTATGCCGAACTTTGTATAAGTGGAGGTACTTCTGTTAGTCGTATTACAAAATTAATAAATATATTCAGGAGTCACCTGCGGCTTAATGGCACCATACCGAGTTACACTTATAGTACCCTAACAATACGTTTTCTGCTCTTCTTATTACTCATGTTATTTTGATATGCATTCATTCAATTCTGTCGGATGGAGATTAATTCAATTACATTTTTGCTTTGAAAAATAGCTGTGAGTTGGTATACATTCAAGCTATTCCGCTTTGAATGATAACTGTGAACTACTACGACATTCTCGGTATTTCTAAATTTCTGTGTTTTCTCCGCAGCTTGTGTGTTTACGTGGCGGGTCCATCAGTACCCCCCCCTCACTGCCGTCACGTGCACCCTAAACACAGCCCTCGTCGCCGCCACCCACCACTGCTGCTACATTGTCCTCTACACCGCCTGACCATACATAGTTCTTCCATCAGCATGTGAGTTTTTGCATTTGCTTGATAAAAACAAAAAAACAATGCTGCATGTAATCGTCTTAACACAGTGAGATGTAGAATTATAAGTTTATCTACTCTGTTCAATGTAACTTGGCCTAAAATTGCTCTCTCTCTCCAACATGAGTGCTGAATTGTAACAAAGGATTAACACTAGAATAGGATGCTAGTCATGAAAAGGTGATGTGGAAAGAATGTACAGCTGTAGTATTGTCTTTTTTTCCCCGTCAATGAACTACGTAAAATAAGCTGCAAAAGGACGAAAATCTGAGCCAAGTTAAAGTGAATGGACTAAAGCACATACCCCCATTTCCGGCGACTCCCCATATGGCCCATCTCTCCACCAACCCATTCTCCCTCATGGTCCTATTTTCATCCCTGTGACCCATTTTTTTCTATTTCTATTCTTGTACCAATTTTCCCCATGGACCCAATTTCCGTCTAGCCTTATTTTACTCTACGGACTTATCTTCCTTCTCACAAACCGATTTCCTCCCATGTGCCTACACTCTCCCATAGGCCTATTTATTCCATGGGCCGATTTTTACCCTACGGATTTAATATCTGTTTCCCCGTATCAACCTATTTCCTATTACAGAGTTATTTTCCCTATTGACCTATTTCCCCATTGAATCAATTTTACCATGGATCTGTTTTTTCTTCTATAGACCCATTTTCCTAGAATGATCTGTGTTCCCTATGAGCCTGTCTATCTGTCTATCTATCTACCTGCCTATCTACCTATCTGTCTATCCGTCTGCATATCTGTGTACTTATTAGTCCTCTTCATACACCTTATACCTTTGTTCATTGTCCAGCTCTCTCTCTCTTTCTCTCTCTCTCTCTCTCTCTCTCTCACATGACCTTGGACATCATTCGTGGGGGGTTATTCAGATGTGATTCTGTCTGTCTGTCTCTATCTCTGTCTGTCTGTCTGTCTCTCTGTCTGTCTGCCTGTCTCTGTCTCTGTCTCTCTCTCTCTCTTTCTTCATTTCATGTTAAGATTATACAGCATGACATTAAACAGAGATAAAAACTTAGATAGAGCATATTCTTGTTTATCCCATTTGATTTTCCTCTAACGAATTATGTGCCATTTCAGGTCGATGAAGGCCACGATGGAGGGCACAAAAGCAAGAGGCAGGAAATCCACGGACACCAGGTTCGCCCCTATACTGTACAAACCTATGGACTACCAGATCATCCAGCGTGAGAGAGTGGAATACGGTTACTCTCTAAAGGCGGCCCCTCATCTGGCGCTCGAAGACGAACCAAAGGGCACCAAGTGGAGAGGCAACCTAATGGCTCCCTTGCTGTACCAGAAAATCCACTACCAAGACATACAAACCGCCGCCATACAGTATGGTAACTCCCTTCCGGCGGCCCCTCAGCTGGGTTTCGAAAAAGTTGGGGACATCATATCCTTCCAACACATACTGGCATTTCAGAAGATGAAACCCCACATTCACAAGAAACACTGATGCGTGAAATGATGGCGTACATGGCACACTCACACTTCACACCAACACATAAGACGGCTGAACATGCCACACCAACACATAAGAAGGCTGAACTTGCCACACCAACACATAAGAAGGCTGAGCTTGCCACACCAACGCATAAAAACGCTGAACACGTCACACCATCACATCATAAACTGACTCTTGAGAGATTTCACATTTCAAGCTCTCACAACACACTGATACAGTAAACACTTTTGATGTGCTTAAATATGATGGAGCTTTTGATGTAATAAATGAAAATGGTAAACCACTTGCTCAAAACAGACGTAGGAAGACTGCCACTGACAAACGCTTCTTTGTGGACCCTGTCTTTGGGCTTTGTGCTGTCTCTTACGCCTCGGATGAGAAAAAACGTGTTTAGCAATGAGTCAGATCAGGCTCTGGTGAAGGCAGTGTTTAATGTTAACAGTGATGGTTCATATTCTAAGTGATAAACCATGCACTGTGATTCGTAAAATACAACTAAATATTGTATAAGTGTATACCAACCTTAATTCTTAGTCTAATTTTGCATGACAATTTATGTACCTAATTTTCTGTTAGTACAGTATAATTGTAGTATATATCAGTCTGAGTATTGATATCCTTTAATGGACTTTTCTTGTAACCACCACTGTGAATATAATAAATTTATCTTGTGAATCTGTAATGGTAACAAACTTGGAATACTAGTAACACCATGAATCAGACCAAAACAGATATTAAACATAGATAAAACTGGGTGGGAGAAAACTATGTAGCTACAGTGATCTCATCCCCATCATCATCATCATCACCATCCAAACTCTTAATCCCACATAAATTTTCTTATTAGCTAAAGGATTCACAACAAATTAGAAAAAAAGGCATATTAATCGTTTTATGATAAACACAATTCTAGCTTTATGTTCCAGCTAACCAGGGACGATATACTTCGGCTATAGGAATCTGAGTGTTAGTGCTGTCACAATTAACTCATTTTTTGGTCAGTGCAACTCTAGTGCTATATTCTAGCTTATTTCAGGAGAGTTTAATAAGCTGAGAGTAAGCCACAGAAGCCTGAGAACGAGTCATAAAAAATTAAAGAAAATAATGAAAAAGAGTCTTATTAATCCCTTCAACCCAATGACTTGCTTATTATTCTATCTCGTTGCCTCTAGACGATTTTCCGCAACTTACGGGAGATTTTTGGAATTGGAGGAGTTAAATTTAGTCTTGGTCAACCCCTCCACTGCCAAAAACTTCCCACTACAGCTGAGGGAAATCGTCTGGGGTGGGGCGCAAAATGAATCACAGGCTCAAAAGGGGTTGTCATTCAGCCTCCTCCACCTCACTCCTCAGCTGAATAAAATCGTCTGGCGTTAGCTGGAGTAAATGTTAGCTGGGGTCTGTCTCCACTTTTAGTTTTCTTACCCGACCATAAGAAAGTAACAGCCGAGCATGAGAGAGTAAAAGCCGACCATGAGAGAGTAAAAGCCTACCATGAGAGAGTAAAAGGCCTACCATGAGAGAGTAAAAGCTGAATAAAATAGTCTGGAGAAATGGAAACTGAAAATAGGTCGTCGGACTTAAGAGGAAATAATTTGGCCGTGATTGCAACCGACCATGCTCTCTCTCTCTCTCTCTCTCTCTCTCTCTCTCTCTCTCTCTCTCTCTCTCTCTTATGGCTGTAAATAACAGAGCAAAATTCTACCCCCTCTTCCTGGGGACAACTCAAGTAGTCTATTCCAGGTATTCCAGACGATTTTCTTCAGCTGAGTGTTAAGTTCTTGGAGCCTGAGAGTGTTAATAATGGTATCAATAACCCTTGCACGGTCGGGGCAACTCTACTGTATAATTCCAGTTAACGCCTGATGATTTTCTTTCAGGTGAGAGTGAGTCATAGGAGCCTGAAGGTGTTGATTCTGGTGCCATGAACAGGTCACCATCATCATCATCGTCGTTATTATTATCATATCATCACCATCATCATCATCAACATAATTACGAGCATATTCATTCTAATCATTAGCTATCGATTCTTCCTTCTCTTCATCATCATCATCATCATCATCATCATCATCATCGTCATCATCACCATCACCATCGCCATCTTCACCACCATTCCCAAAGCATCACATCCCACCCATTTTTCCCACATTCTAACAGCGGCGTCGGCAACAGAAAAAAAAATTCCAATCACCTGAGTTAGCAAGTAAGGTCACAGGTCGGCGAGATGAAAGGGGTCAGGCGGCGCCGGCGGGTCAGGTGAGGTCAAAGGTGGCGGCACGTGTGATGACCCCCGCGGAAGTGTCCTTAAGCAAGTGTCACTCCCTTCAGCCCAGGTATCATAGCCCAGTGTCATCAGACTGCCTTGGGAGACTACAGGTATCACTTGAGTTAGTGTCTCTCCTCCTCGGGGCTCTCTCCTTGGATGGCATCGGGTGGGTGTTGTGAAGGTGTGAATTTGTGAGTGTATACTTGAACTTGTGTGTGTGTGTGTGTGTGTCTGTGTGTGTGTGTGTGTGTGTGTGAGAGAGAGAGAGAAAGAGTGTGAGTTTATGAATGTATATGTGGATGTGTGAATTTATGCGTGTATTTTTGAAACTGAATTTATGAGCGCGTGACTGTGTGAGCTATGAGTGTATGCGTGAATTTATGAGTGCATGTTTGAATTTACCTGTGAATGTATGAATTGATGAGTGTATGTGTGAATTTCTGAGTGAATGTTTGAATGTGTGAATTTATGTGTCTGAATTTTTTGAGTCTATGTGTGAAACTACGAATTTATGAGGGCGTGAATGTGTGAATTTATTAGTGCGTGAGTTATGAGTGTGTGTGAATGTGTGAATTTATGAGCGTATATGTGGGTGTGTGAATTTATGAGTGTATGTGTGAATCATGTGGGTTAGTAAATATGTGATCAGTCGAGTCCAGTCCTCTCTCCACCTCGTATTTCTTTTTTTTATAACTTGGATGACCTCTAGGGAGTGACTGTGAGTGCTGGTGAATTTATGAGTGCGTGAATGAGTCAGAGTATATGTGATCTATCGAATTCATTCCTCACTCATCCTCTGTGTTCTTACTTTGGATGGGTTCTGGTGGGTAGTGATTTGTAGTGGCGATATTTATTTTTTAGTGAGAGGTGTGTTGCGTGTATGTGATTGCGAGTGCTGTTGTGTGCATTGTACAGGGATTTGTTAGAATGTGTGTAAAAAGTTGTAAATGGGGCGCATAATTTACCCTCGGTTAATATAATGCTACCCTCTGGGGACTCTAGACTGTGACAGGCCAAATGGTTTCTTGCAACCTGGGCAAGCATCCACTAAGCTGGGTGGTAAACTGTCAACCAAATGAACGCCTGGTGGTTTAGTGAGTTTAGGCGCCCTAACTATACTCCATTTCACCTAGCCTGGCACCATCAGTGATGTCCTCAACACCGGGAGCATTGATAAGGATCCTCAGTGCTGGATATACCTTTCTGTATAGCCTTTTCTCAAGGTAATAAGTAGAGGTTCACCTGGTGCAAATGATTTACATGAACACTACAGTCGTTGAGGACATTACTGATGGTGCCAAATTTGGTGAAATGGAGTACAGATGTGGCCTGTAAGAGTTTACATCCGTTGGAGAGGTGGGTTTGTTATCTACATAATTTCACGTAGAAGCAGGCATCATGTCACTCTTGCCTGGTGAATACCTTAACTGATTTCCCTGTCACCGACCCCTACACTCCTCATGGGGCAATAAAGGACTGAAGGAATATAACAATTTCTGCGATTCTAGATCATTTATTCATTCATTTGTTGCCTCATGAAGAAATTAAAAGTCCAGAGCTAGTCTACTTTAATACAAAAAACGACGAGTGACAAATTGCTCGCACAGAATGGCAAAATATGAGCACAAAACCCCAACCACCCCTCAGACGTCAACTTTTACAGGCCACATTCGGCTACTTCGCCTTAACACATCAGACAACTAGGCGTTTATCAGTTTATGTGGTTATCTCCCAACCTAGTAAATGTTTTCCTGGGGTATAGGAAATCATTGGGATTGTCACTCAGAGCAGCAACAACAAGTGTAATACCTTTATGTGGCTGCCATTGATATTTTGTACACTGAGTAAAGGACGCACAAAAAATTTAAGAGATTTTGTTTTTACCACATTTGATTATATTTTTCAAAGATTCATGAGACTGCTAGTGGTATAAGTATTTTTAAAGTGACAAGTGCATTTTGTTTTTGTGACTGCAAGTGTTGTTGTTTACACTGAAGAAAACTCGGCCACTTATACATTTTAGAAACTTTCTTCCAAATACGAGTATCTTTTCGGCGTCTTAGGTGAGGGATGGCAGATGGTAATGCATTTGTTCGTGAGAGCATGTTATGTTAAAGGCAGTCAGCTTAGTATTTTGATATTGCTTGCATTACTAAACAAACTGAGCGGCGGCTAATAAAAGGTGAGGCAAGGGCGGCGGATCAAAGAGGTCAAGGCGTCAGGCCAAGGTAGGTCAGGTGGAGCGGTACCCTTTGATGTCCGCGCGGAAGCTCTTTTAGTAAGCGACACGCCCCCAATACAGATGTCATAGGCCTGGTGTGTGCTCAGTCGGCCCTGGACAACACTGGGCATCACTTGTTTTAGTTCTTCTCTCGTCCTCCTCTTTGTGCTCTCCCTGGATGGCTTCTGGTGAGTTAGGGTGAATGTGTGAGTGCATGTGTGGTTTGCATGTGTTCAGTTGGCCTTAGACAATTATTTTATTAATCTATGGACGGTGTTATTGAAGCTGAGTGCGTGAAGGTGTAGTGAGCCATAATTTTTAGCAGTTGTGTATGGAACTCCTGTAACTCTTGAGTGTGATCAAAGATATGGAGAGGTTACATAATTATCTTCTACCATTTTTACATGCTTCTGAAATTGTCGTTACATATGACCTACTATCGCTCCATGCTTTAAGTATTATTGTTACATATATATCTACATTTTTAACATGCTTCAGACATTGTTGTTACATATATCTACTTTTTGAACGTGCTTCAGAAAATATCGTCACATATGTTCTACCATTCTATTATCATTTCCACTTCTTTCGCTCTTGATTTATGTCTTTCCAACAGAGTCCACCTTCACTTTCATGCGTTAGAGTGGGGATCACAATACTGTCATGCAGCAACTTTTTTTTTTTTTTTACTTCCGTGCTCACTTTACTATTCCTTATCATAACTCACAGCAAATCAGCAACATTTCCACTCTCCTGTGCCTTTTCCTGCACTTCATCTTCCAAGCTTCCATTCCTGCTCATTACACTACTTAAATATATGACGGCACTCTCATTCTCCATTTCCTTATCTTTCACCTTCAGTATGCACTCCATGACTTCTTTCCTCTTAAAATACCAACACAATATGTTAGTTTATTCTTGGTACTTCCACGTGGTTTTATTCAGCATATATAACGCACGTACTGAAGGAGTTAAGGAAGGATGCAACTAACGTCTTAAAGCTGAAAAATCTCTCTCCTAAGCTGTATAAAATCTTTCAGAGGTAACAAAGTTAGAATGAAAATGGCGTCGTCGTAGTGAAACGATTAAGAAAAAGTTTTAGAAGCCTTAAATGGAACGATAAAAGATAACACTGATAAAGGCAGTAAATGGCATCCGTAGAGATTATGAGTTAAATGGGAATAAGATGGAAACAATAAGAACAAAGTTAAAGTAGGAGATAATAAAACAAAAATATATAGCCTGAGAGTTGCATTTTCGTCTACCATTTGAACAGGAACACCATAGTAGGCTCCACTTCATCCTGTGCTCTGGCTATATGGTTATCAAGTAGCGCTGAAAATGGATTTCTGGGTTCCCTGGGTGTTACTGAGCCGGAAATAAGGACACTAAGTAGCAATTTCTCAAGAGCTGTGAAAAAATGGACGGCCTTTGATGCTGCAGTTCCCTACGTTGAAGCATAACACTGTTCAGCAAGTATTTAATATTATGTCAAAGATAATTTCACACGATATTCTTTCAATTTCGAACGCTTTTTGTGTTAATACTGCGAAAACTATCAGTGTCGATATTTTTGGCTTTTTGGTGGTCCAAAACTTGCAAGTGGTCAATTAAGGTTATCTGTACTCCCACCAGTGCCACAGTTTCCTTATATATAATCGTCTAACCTTGTCATTGATAAAGGAAGAAGCTAAATACGTAGAACAATAGACGGTATCATCTGTATCTGTCTGCAGTCAAACCTCTCTATCCCGGAAGAGGTGGCCACAAACGAATCACATCCATGCCATCCTGTCCTCCGCCATCAGGTTGCGCTTTCTCCAACCTCTCCCCTCTCTGGTACACATCTTCACCCTATTCCCCCATCTCATCCTCGGTCTAGCATTCTTCTCCACC
>JAGKTI010002883.1:49100-62397 GCA_018397915.1 Birgus latro
TTTTTTTTTTTTTTTTCTCTCTCTCTCTCTCTCTCTCTCTCTCTCTTTCTGCATAAGATCGTTGGTAATTTCTTTCTTATATAAGCGTAAAGAATAGTTCTCCAGTCTTCTGAATATTCATAGCTAATATCCCTATGGCTCAGACAAATTACAAATATTGTACGGTATACCCTTTATAGGTTCTATTTCGCTCCCATGCCCCATACCTTTCTCTCTCTCTCTCTCTCTCTCTCTCTCTCTCTCTCTCTCTCTGTCCAACCATAAGCGGGCATTGGTGACAGTATACACGCTCCTCCTAAAAATAACTCACTCCTACCTGAATAAAATCGTCTGCCGTCAGCTAGAGGCAAAACGCTAGAGAGGACGAGATCATCAGGGGGTTAATTACAAGCGATTCACCTAATTATCCCCAAAACCCATTAAATTTTTTTCCTGATAACCTTTCTATCAAGTTCATCTGTATTTAGAATTAACTCATTTGGTACACGAGGATGGTTTAAAAGTTAGGGTCTTTACCTTGGTCTAAAATTACCATCTCTCCTTCTTGAATGTTGGGTTATAACAATAGATTAACACTCGAATATGATGCTCGTCACGAAGAAGTGCAACAGAATGTATGTAGAGCCATAGTACTGTCTTTTTCTGCCACTGACCTACGTGAAATAAGCTGCAAAAGGATGGAAATTTGGGCCAAGTTAAAGTGAATGGATTGTAGGATATAAGCTCTTGCTGCATTCACTTTCCTATTCAATAATTCTACTCCACCTTTATCTGAAAAAAATAGACGATTTGGAGTTCCTGTGATTACTGCTACACGTGTGGTTTTTCCAATGACACTGTTATCATCATTGTTATTATTATTATTGTTTTGACTGACAATGATACTTAGTGACGAGCTTTCCATTATCCTAAAGTTCTTTTTCTTTGTGACAGAGCGAGGGAGGACATCACGGGATTCATTACCTCTCCAACAACCAATGCCTTGCAAACCACGGCCAATGCTGAAGCGCCAGTCATCATCACCCCAGGGCCCTCTGCCGCTACAGGAGGATTCTACACCGCCACAACAGGGCTCTACACTGATACAGCAGGGCCCTCTACCGCCACAACAGGGCCCTACACCTCCACGTTAGGGTCCTACCCTGCCACATCAGGGCCTTATGCTGCCACGTCAGGGCTCTACACTGCCACGGCAGGGCCTTACACCGTCACGTCAGAGTCCTATGTCGACACATCAGGGCTCTACACTGCCACATCAGGGCCCTACACTGCCACAGCAGGGTCCTACACCGCCACACAAAGACCCTACATCGACACATCAGAGTCCTATACCGCCACAGCAGGGCCCTACATAGAAACATCAGGGCCCTACACCGCCACATCAGGGACGTACACTGTCACATCGGGGCCCTATACTGCCACAGAAAGGCCCTACACCGCCACTTCAGAGACATACACGACCACATCAGTTACCTATACCGCCACACCAGGGACCTACATCGCCACATCAGGGCCCTACACTGATACATCAGGGCCCTACACCGCAACATCAAGGCCCTACACCGCCACTTCAGGGTCCTACACCGCCACTTCAGGGACATACAAAACCACATCGGTTACCTACACCGTCACATCAGGGACCTACACCGCCACACCAGGGCTTTATATCTCCACACCAAGACCTTACACCGCCTCATCTGGGCCTGCTGCCGAGAAAGGAGTGCCCTACAACCTTACAACAGAGGAATCCACCACCGCAATACGTCCTGACAATGCCGCAGCAGCTCCCTGTACCAAAAGAGCAGAGTCCAACACAACCAAAGGACTGTGCTTCGCTGCCACACAAGAATCCTACAGCGCCATGCAGGAACCCTCTGCCGCTTCCGCAGGGTCCTCCACACCCATGACAGGCCCCTGCAACGCCGCTGCAAGGATTTCAACCACCGGCTCAAGGTCTTCCACCGGGGTTGCAAGGGCCTTCAGTGTGGTTCTCCCGCTTGAATCGTTTCGTACGGCGAAGTCAGTATCCACAGGTGCCTCGACACATGAAACACCTGCGTTTGTTGCACCGTATCATAGTTTGCCTTTGGTTGCCAGTGATAAGGAAAACTTGCACAGTAGAGCTGAATACGATTTTCAAAGATTTGCTGAGGAACGGTTTGCTCAGCACAAATATGCCAAGAATGATAAAGGAAATCACGTCTATGGTGAACCAGTACATGTGACCAGTTTTGCCAGTTCCTCAAATGAAGAGCGTACTTTGAGCAGACCTTCGTGTAGTTCTCAAAACCCCACAACTGCAGGTGAAAAAAGTATCTCCTCTGACATGGCCAAAGGTGCCTCAACAGGTGCCTGGAATACTATGGATATATCCCGAATTACAAAAGCCTATCAAAATACAGCCACTGAACCACTACCATCAGTGAGCCAAAGCGGCAACACAATATACAACATATACAATTACGTGAACACTCCACATAATATCAACAACTACATAATTAATGATCACAACAACTGGAACATGATACCCAATACCCAAAATTACATGAACGTCCAAAGCGATATCCTGAACAACATGAACGGCCAGAACTTCGCCCAAAACAACAGGAACATCGCTAACAGGACTGAGACCCAGCCATGTCAAGAACCCACCTACGGACTTTGGAGTGCTGGGGACATGAACCAATCGAACTCTTACATCGGCCCCAATTACTTAGCCCAAAGGACCCCACAGCAACCTAATGGTACTTCAAGCTCTGAGCAACCTGTTAACACTGCACTCGGTAACGAGCAGCTCGCCAACAATGCATTTAACGGCAACCAGCTCACTCACAATCCATCCAACAACGACCAGTCCGGCAACAACGCACTCATTTGCGACCAGTCTGAGACGGCTATGGTTAGCACAGTGCCAAATGCCTATGACATAGCTAAATACATCCAGGCTGCCTCTGCTGTGCCCACTTGCGCTCAGCAAAACTATGACGCTCATTCCAACTTTGGTGAGGCCAACTCCTATCAGTCTGCCTTTAACATGGCCGAATACCTTCAATCTACTGGCAACACAACTGACAACGCCCAGGCTACCGAAACCTACCGCCTTCATGCTACCGACACTATGACTGAGTGCGATCAGCGACCTATGAACACTGTCAACAACGCCCAGGTGACTGACAACGCGGCCATGTACAGCAATACTTGCAGTGACAGACCCAACCACTCCCAGGCTGCCAGTGCAAGAAGTAATTATGATCACAATGCTGGGAACACTGCCAACAACGTCCGGGTCAGTAACAACGCTGCCATCAACACCAGACCGTGCACTGACAGGCCCAACAACTACCCCCAGGCAACTGATATCACTGTCAGCTTGGCCCACGTCAACGATACCACGGCCAGCTACTCCCAGGCCACCAATAGCATGGCAAACTACGTCCCAGCTACCTATGCTGCGACCAACTACGCTCAAGCCACTGATACCAGCTACACCCAGGGTGCATTTAACACGACCAGTTACCCCGAAGGTGCCTTTAACGCGACCAGCAACTCTCATGCCTCCTCTAACTCACACAACTACACCCATCCATCAGGACGGGTGTGGCCGCAAGGAGCATGGAGGGACCCCTACACTACCGAAACGACCCCACCATAACAGACCCCAGTGATGATTTTGTGGATGGGGTGTAAGGGAGGGGGGGGGACTGTCTTAACCCTTTGAATCAGAAGACGTACCTGTATTATAGTGGTTTCTTATTGTGACCTCCAGACGAATACATTTATCTTAAGAAGGAGATCTTTTGTAGAGAATGGGACATTGAATCAAGCAAGTAGTTCCTCTGACTCGATTTGCCTCCTCAGTTGAATAAAATAGTGTATTGATACCATGAATGAAATATAAAACACGTCATTGGTTTGAAGGAGTTGACTCAGACAGTACGGTGACGTCTGATTCCTATTCTTCTTGGTTTTTGTCACAAGCCTTCCTCATATACGAATATCCCCCCCCCACCTCCCCTTCTCTCATTGCCCCACCTCGTTTGTGATTTGAGTCAGAATTTCGCCCCCTGTGTTCGATTAATTGATAAAAAACTCTTATGTATGCCTTAGAAAGTGCCTTCACAGTAACATCGCGCCTTAAGTGATCAGTATTTCATTTGTCTACGTGTGTTAGGATTATATTGTTCAGAAAGGTCTCATTTTAAGTCGACGATATGTTTAACTAATTCCCTGCAACGAATGTGGAATTGGAGGAAAATATTAGATCTGGCTGGTAGGCTAAATGGCAATACAAGGATAGTAGCAATTTTTTCTGATATATTAAGGACTTCATATGTAAAAAGGATGTCAATAGAGGCGGTTTATAAAGAGGACTTTCTAGGTGTTATTTTAGGAGCCAATTTGGTCTACTGCCCTGCATGTAAATTAGTGTAAGTACCAGAGAGCCATATTTTTGACGCCTGGTGGTTTAGTGGTCAAGGCGCTTCAGACGGACGTGGCTCAAAGGGATCTATATCTAGGAAGTAAGGATTTATTGATGACATAATGCTACTCAGGGACTGACGACTGGGATTTCTGCCCTTAAATGTCTGTCTTTTAGCTGGAGTTAATGGAGATAGTCTGTAATCTCCTTAGTGTGACAGGCCCTTCCTAAGCTGAGTAAGAGTCTGAGTTGGCAGTGAAAAAAACTGAACTGTAAATAGGAAGAAATCTGTGCCTTACTACTGCATGAGTCCAACGGGTAACAGAAAATGTATTAGTGATTTATGTACCTTGTAAATGTAACTTTTGTACTTATTACTGCAACATGTACTACTTAAAATGCTACGTACTGTTTTTAAGCATTACAAAACGATTATCTGTTCTTCGCTCTTTTCACTTTTATTTTTAATTTATTTTATTTTATTTTATTTTTTTTGTCAAGTTTGTTTAGAGGCACTTTGTCCAATCTCTTTTTTAATGTTTGTAATAAAAGTGAAATAGATAAATGTGTGTTTTACTGAATTTTCCCCGCTGCATGTCTCTTTTTAAGTGATTTGGTAATTCACTGTGTCTCTCTTGGTCTTTACGCTGCGATGAAATGAAAATGGTGCCTCGCTTGTAGTGTATCATCATCATCATCATCATCATCATCTTCATCTCAAACTTTACCCTCCTTTGAGTTACATATTTACAGATCTCCTTAATACAAAGTCACATAACGACACATCGAAAACACAAATACAAACAATAATAACACTGGCTCACTAACACAAACATTGACGAAATACAGGGTGATCCTTAAACAGAGCTCCACTAACAAGTCGCCTGGGGTATTTTATGTGTTGCGGGGACGGCTCACTCTGCTGGTGTGGGTGTGGGGGTCGCAGAGGGACTGGGAGATGAATAAATAATGCAGGACGGACATTGCTAAAGATAAGCCATCTCTTCAGCACCCGAGAAACTGCACGCTGGTTTTACGAAGAGTGTTCTGTACATACTACCTTGTATACTGTATATCCTAACAGTGCAAAGGGAGAGGTACAAACTACTTAAGAAAATGATAACAGGATTTCAGTGTTCAGGTTGAAAGTGAAGAGTATAAGAACTTTAGCTGAACTCAAAAATAAGCCTCTAGCACCAATGAAAAGAGGGCATATGGCACTAAAACATAATAAAGAAATGGCAATAGAGAAACAGCAGGAAAGGAAACAGTATAAAAGTCTGAAAAAACTGAAATATTCTGTTACAATATGAAACACGAGATCAGTCCCCCAAATACGCAAAGGAGCCAAAAATATGGTGAACTCTTTGCGCCCGAGTATATTTTATTTTTTGTGATATGGGACGATTATTGCTAAGTTTAACAGAGGTACTTAGAAATGAATAGGCTAAGGAGGACCAGTTAGTAAAGAAAAGTAAAAAAATAAATAAATAAATGAATTGTCTGGAGAAAGCAAGAATGATTACACACACACACACACCACCGAACTGCAGAGGTTAACTTTTACAAATGAATCTCACTGGGGTGGGGGTAGATATTGGCTTGTTTTTATTACTGGGTAAGTACCTTTTGGAGACAGAATTTTCCCATTCGTAATATAAAGTTTAAGTCCCATCCTTTCGCCTCTCGATAGTCTGAAATTTATAATGAAATTCAGTTCAGGGGATGACTATAAACGAAACGTGTTAAATAAGTAAATAGATAAATCAATAATAATGCAGTATAATAGATGGATGCTGTGATTTTGTTATGGATGCAGTGTTGTATGCACGGCGAGAGGCGAAATCTGTCAGTTCTTAATGCAAGAAAAATCTGGCGGACACTGAGAGTTCGTTGCGTTATGGTGGTTTTAACGCAGTTTCCCCTAAACAAAAGTGACGTCCATTTTCTCTGTATTCATTGCTTGTCAAAGAAAACGTACATTACATTGGCAGTTTACATATTCGATGGAGTACACCTGAATTAAATGATATGACCATTGTAATTCCGGAAGACTAACAATTAAGAGTAAATCCTAAAGCATTTTGTCAATAACCCTTGAAGTTAATGAGATGAGAAACCCTAAATGAGAGGATAATTATAGCACATTAATATATTAGGTTCTTAATTACAGAGATGACGGTTGGGAATGGGTGGGCCTTGCATGTCAGACATCATGCACCGGCAATTACACCAGGCTAGACCAAACGGGACCAAAAGACCCGAACCAGCTCAGGGAATGATTGAAGGTAAGAGTTTTTAGGAAGGGGGACGGCCATTGATCTGGGGCTGATAGGCTGAACAAATCCTCTCTTCGTTGTTGGTTGGGAATGGGTGGGCCTTGCATGTCAGCCGTCGTTTTGAGGGTGGGACAGGGCAGGCATATAATGTAACTTTTTTTTCTTCTTCAATTTCTTTTTTTCTTCTTCTTCATCTTCTTTTTTTTTCTTTGTCATCATCATCATCATCATCATCATCATCTTTTTCTATGGGTCTTGATTTAGGTGTCGCTAAGCCTTCAGTTCGATGCTTCTTATTCACTTATTTCTTGCCAGCTCTAATTAATTTTGCTTTGAAGACTAAACACAAAATGGAAAGGTTAAACTTAGCCATTTTTTGCTCCTTCACAAATTATCTCCCAAAAACCGAATTAACCGTCTGAAGGTAACAAGTCTAATTCAACAAAGTACGTCAGTGCATGAAGGCTTAATTGCTCATCATCATTACCATCATTAGCATCGCACCTGAGAATACATTGAGGTAGGGTCCACAAACTATGGGTAGAGAAAGGACATCGAAATAGCACAAACAACAGCCCGCCTATCCTCATACGCTAACTTGATCAAAAATTGCCGTCCCTCCATCTTGAATGCTAATCTGTAACCATAAACTTACACTAGAAATGGTGCCAGATGTAGAGCCGTATCATTACCTCATCCTGCCACTGAGAAACGAGAAATTAACTGCAAAAGGGAAAAAAAAATCTGGGCCAAGTTAAGGTAAAAGAACTATGGTGAAATGAGCCGGACACTCATTCACACACCATTCAAGCACCCGGAGTCCTGGCGCTACCTCATAGGCCTAATAACCTACACATAGTTAATTGGCATCATTCTTTATAAATACGCTTCATCTGCACCTGCAGATGATGTGCTTAAATGTAAAAAATTAGACTCATTGGTTAACGGTGAAAATGGAACAGTTTTGGCCCGACCTGAGCCTCATCTCGAAATCACTCCTTTACAATATACATAATTTCAATACGTGGAGAGCAGGACGATGATGATGATGATGATAATGATGAAAGGATAATGATGGTAATGATGATGATGTTGATGATGATGATGGATACAATAATAGTAAATACAGTATAACATGGACATAGTAATAAATATCTAGGGTAAGGGACAATTACAACTCACACACGCTTTCCTACGTCGTGGAGAGTGGTAGTGGAATTTATAGAACAATGGTCTGTGATCCGAAAGAGAGATTGATTCCAGGCTGGGGTAGGGAACGGTTTATGGACCTGAATTTCCTTACAGACCACCTTAGACCTCAATATCGATTTCAGACTGGGCCAAGGAACAGTTTGAGGAACTGAGTCTGATTCAGATATGACTGTATTGACTTCCACAAGACCCATCGATAAAATACCCTTGTTAATACCATCACACCAGTCCTGAATGACACAGACCTATCTCTGAGTATGTAAGGCGGACATTAGCGCCGAAACGTTGACTACTGGGTCTCAGGGAACAGACTGCAGAGTTTACGCTCAGAGGAAAAAATCTAGTCTTATTATTTACGATCTGTTCTAAAGCTAAAATGTCGATGGCTTGAATGATGAATGCATAGAAGTGTGGCTCATTATATATCACTGAGTATATCCTAAATGTGCATATCTCTGATTAGGCCCATTTCATGATTAATGCTACTGTACGCGATTTTCTTTTTCCCTTACTTGCTACAAATACCCAAACCACTCCGGATAACATACACTTCTTACCTGGCTTCCCCGAGCAGGACAGCTGCCTCTCCCCCCCTCTCATGAGATCCCGAGGCTCATTTTTCTGGGCTCTTAATCCAGTTAGAACAGAAGGCGTCCGAGGCCGAGTGAGGGCGACGGGGGAATACTGAGGCAACCAAGCTCTACTCGAGATTCCCCTTCGGACGTGCTCGTTTTCTCTAGACCCCAATCCTGCAAATGGGCGCCTCAATTCTATGCCACAAAGCCTTGGAACTCCAGTGTGGGACCGGGATGTAAACCGATTGCTGCAGTCTGTGTTCAGGGGGAAAGCTGAGACTTAGTAAAAAATCGATATGCATTAATTTTGAGCGTTCTCCTAAGCTTCTATAGACACAGGGTGAAAACGTGGCGCCCAGACTTCCCAAATAATGTTTGAAAATATATTACAGCTTATCACATGCGTCATAGTAACCCATCCAATTCAAAGACAATTTATATTTCACTCCCGATCTCTAGACGATGTTACTCAGGTTTGGAGACTTTTCAAACTGTAAGGGTCAAAAAGAAAAATAGTGCTTTCATAGCTTTTTCATTTTGACATGCATCCCTACGTATATCAAAGAAATGAATGAATAAAGAAATGAATAAACAAATAAGTGAATGTGTCCTCCAAGTGAACGGCATAATCTGTTTTAGTAGTGAAAGTTGGTAGTGTTTTGTGAGGAGTGGTGTAGGCGAGGAAGAGGCGTGGGTGGGTGTGTGCGTTCGTGTCTTGCCCCTTAAGTGCCACTGGGATGCACTTACACCAGGGCTAACGTGTTCTGTGTGTGTGTGTACCTTGGACCATTTTCTCTCTCTCACTTCTTGTTTGTCCCTTCAGGATATCAGTTTCTTTCTGTCAGTTTTCTCTCTCCTTCATTACACACACACACACACACACACACACACACACACAAACGTATTCACTCTCTCTCTTTTTTTTCTCTCTCTCTTACTGCAAATCATACACACAGTCAAATGTCCGTAGGCTGATACTACCCCAAAGGAAATATCGTGAAAAATAAAGCATCAAATAGGTAAAGATATACTCCAGTAACCAATAAAAATCAAAGGTAATCCAGACCTCTAATAAGAATGAAAAAAATAAATCTCTCAAGGCTGGGAATTTTCTCGTATTGTATTTCTCCAACCCCCAGACGATTTTATTCAGCTGAGAGTGAGTCGTGGGTGTCTGGGAGTGTTAATAATCTCATCTCTAACTCATTCATGGCTCTAGTATTCCGTTCCAGCTGACGCCAGACGATTTTGTTAAGCTGAGGGAGTCAAAGGAGCTTGAGAGTGTTAATAAACGTGGTGAAGAAAACCCGGACGCTTACAATAACCACATTCATGATAAAAACCATAAATATTTAACACAGTGTCTCTCCAGTAAAAATAAATAAATAAAATAAACGTAATAATATCTATCTATATCTATATCAATATCTATGAACATCTATCCATATATCTAACTGTCTATCTGTCTATCTATCCATGCCCCTCGAGGGATTTATTTTTGCAACTTTTAAACTATTCCATTAAATTCAGGAATGGCTTTTCGTGCAGAAGGGAGTAAAGAAAGCTATCTCTAACCTCTCTCGTTCTAAAGTCTTTTGTACGCTGAATGAAACAGGTTTGAGGCGGCAAGGATGAAATAAAAAACGAGTAAATATATATGTCACAGGATAGAGGGGGTTAACGCACTTCTCCACCCACCATCACACAGCAGCTCTTCTCCCTACGATCACGAGAACTCATGAGGACGTAGCTCCATATCTGACCGTGAACCCGAGAGCCAGACCTTCACCTCACGCGGCACAAAGGCAGTCACGCCCAACCCTGCTCTCTGACGGACCAATTCAAGGCGGGGAAGCTGGGGGAGCTGAGTGGTCCTTTGATTTTGGACTTGGTTACGTGCAGTCTGACTTCCATTTCTCGCCCTGCAGACGCACTCGCACTTATATGTACACACACACACACACACACACACACACACACACACACACACATACACACACACACACCTATTGATTTTTTTTTTTTTTTGCGTGATGACGATTCCCAACTCCTTCCAGCTCAGATGATGACCAAGATGGCGGGACTGGAGGGACGAACTAACTAGCAGCCATAAAGTCTCATCCCTATCTCGTAACTAAGGCTAAATGGATATAATACCACAGTTTAGTATCGGTGGGAGTGGTTCAGTTCCGTCAGGTGAAAACAAACTATCTATTAATCATCCCCCTCGAAAAAAAGAGAGAAAAAAAAAATCCTAACCCGTAATTAAGCCTCATCAATTTAATGCAACCTGTGTCATCTAATTCCTTCCGATAAAACAGACCTACGTACTGCATCCACGTGTTTCCGACTGACTGCGTTCTTTGGGGTACTTTCGTTGATTGAGGCCCCGAGAGTGACACAAGGGATACCCCTGTCTGAGAGATGAAAGGACTGGGATTACAAGGGAAAGTGAAGCGAGTCAGAAGCCTCTCGTAGGACGTCAGTGATGTTTTAATTTCTATATGGAAGAATCGTAGCATCTCAGGGCCTCAGGGAACGGGATTTTCTACAACATCCTTGGTCTTATACATGTGAAACTATACTCATTTCACCCAAACTTGGCCTAAAACTGCCATATCTCCATGTTGAATGCTGAGTTAAAATAAGAGATTAACCCTAAATCAATCATTCAATCAGTCATTCATTCATTCTTTCTGTCTCACTCATGCTAGTAACGAAGAAGTGCAATGGGAATGATGGACAGCCACAGCCTTGTCTTTCTTCTGCCACTGAGCAACATGAAATAAGCTGCAAAAGGACAAAAAGTTAAGGTGAACAAGAGTACAGTTTTTCCTCTTTCTTTGGGATTCTCTGTAGCATCTCGTCTCACCAGCATATTTCCGTCAATCCCACGTTTATATTCACTTGTATATTAGTTACTGTAGCTATGTCGATATTAACAGATATTATTAGGATAAAGAGGATAATTTCTTTATATGAGAAGTTAATATTCTCTCGTAAGGTATTTAAAGAATCTACGTCGGTATTAAAATATATAAATAGTATAAAGTAGCTACTGAGGTGTAATATTCAACATAAATCGGTAAGAGGAACTAGCAAATGAAAATGCGACCTTAGAGCCAGTGTTATGCTCAGCTTTGTAGAATTTGTAGCACTTTTAACTTAGTAAGATTTCGTGGAAATTACGCCTGAATATTCCCTTGTGTATATGCATGCGGTTAAAATATCCTATCGTTTTCACTGATACCACAAAAAGGAGGATTTACATAGGAGTTGAAGAAATTAACTATTGTCCTTTTACTCTAATTTGGTCTAAAATTGACTTGTCTCCATCTTGAATGCTGATTTATAGCAGTAGATTAGCAATGGAATATGGTGCTAGTCAGGAAGAGGTACTGAGAGAGAGAGAGAGAGAGAGAGAGAGAGAGAGAGAGAGAGAGAGAGAGGAAGGGGAAGGAGGAGGCAATGAAGAAGACAATGGTGGAAGCCTTGACAGACTCTGGTTATAGGACGTCTCTGGGATGGAACAAATAGACCTGCTCCCTTTGATGAACGCTTTGGTAGCCCTTGATAGCCTTGGTCACATTTACTGTAGCTTTGATGCTGTCCCTCATCCTTATTCCCTCACTGCTGTCTTTCTTTTCATTGTCTCTCTGTCTCGCACATAAACACATTCACGCAAACACGTCCAGGCTTTCTATTTTTCATCATCATCACCACAATCCTCCTCCTCCTCCTCCTCCCCCTCCTCCTCCTCCATGTCATCATCATCATCATCGCCATCACCTTACCCATGCTTCCCTTGTAGGTCTTTACATGGAGTGGTGAAGGGGAGAGGAGGGTGGCTGGTTGATTTCTTTGGGGACGCTAATGGAGGGAGAAAAGAAAATAACCATTAAGTCGAGACGCGTAATTTATCTAAAGCATAGGCCTAAGGGAGGGTGACATCGATTAAATCCCCCTATTTCAGTATCTCTCTCTCTTTCTTTTAAACAATTCTTGCTATCTCCAGACAGTTTTTTTTCAGTTAAGGATCTATCTCCATTTTTTCTCATAATTCTTGTTACCTCCAGACGATTTTTCCAGTCTAGAATCAGTGTAATAATTTTTAAAACCTGATTCTTGTAACCTGCAGACGATTTTTCCCAGACTAGAATCGATTAATAATATTTTTTTACATAATTCTTGCTACCCCCAGACGATTTTTCTTTCAGCTGAAGACCGAACTCGAGTAACGATAAGGGGTTGATAAACACTCTAAGGAATCTCTACAGCTCCAAAAATCTCTCTTACCCTGAAAAAAGGCGCCTAGAGGAAGCCAAATTATAGGAGAAATTATCGTGATGAAATGGGTTAACTTCTTCGGTACAGCGCCCTTTTTAACCCAATTCTTGCTACCTACAAATGATTTTCTTCAGCTCAGGGAAATGTAGTGAAAGGGTTCATGAAAATATCCATCCCCTACTGTTCGAAAATAGTATCTGAAGCTGAGTAAAATCACCTGGAAGTAGCAATAATAATAAAAAAAAAAGTCACTGTGTTGCAGGTCTTAAATATTTCCCTAATAATCACAAAAGATAACTGAAAGGGGGGAAAAGTAGGATGCCTGTATTACTGAAAAATGAGATTGATGGTGTAGGTAAGTCCACAGTTTTTGACGTTAATTCCTGAAGCATGTGTTGGTGAGAGAGCATGTCTGACCTTCCTGTATCTTTTTGGACTATATTTTTGCAAGGCTGAATTCAGTTTGACCATATCCAACGGTTACTCGTGTTCCATATATGACCCTCAAAATTATGGGTTACCTT
>JAGKTI010002884.1:0-28696 GCA_018397915.1 Birgus latro
CAACTCTCTACCGATCGAGCTATCGCCTCTGTTCGAGTGCTCTGTAGAATCTTTAGAATTATATCTTCATACAGTGTTCATTGATATATACTGTATATGAATTGTGCAATACAGTAAGACCTCACTATAACGGACTAATTGGGGCTCAGGCCAGTCCGAAATATGCGATTTTCCGATAAAAACGACATCCGAACTTACCCCTGCTAATCCGGACTTTTTCCGATATATCAGACATTAGTCCGGATTGCATCAGTGGTTTTCACCACCATTACAGTATTGTACTGTGTTATCCCTTCACTACATTAATCAAATGGTATAATAATACTGTACTGTGCACTGAAAAACATGTCTTTTACTTGTCTTATTGTGGTGAACATAGCTGAAGTTGTCAGGCAGTCCGGACTGCTTTCTGGCTATATCGGACTTTTTCCAATATACAGTGGGGCCCCTTGGATAGCGACCTTATTAGTCCACCAAAATGGCCGCTATCCATGAAATCGCTACCCGAGGGGCAAACTTCTTACCTAAAAAAATTAATGCAGTCCTGGACTCCTTCAGCTATACCCCTAATTTCCTCCATTACCCAACAGTATCACGTCATATTTCTTCAGTACTATAATAAGATAAACGTATACTACATATTCAAAAAGTTATGCAGTATTGTTTCTTTGGCTTGCCACGCATGTATTGTCTGGCCTTTTCGGTCACTTTTACGTTACCAGCACTTCCTGTTTTTTCCCTGGGCCACCACCACCACTTGGGCCAGCCCCTGAAGTTGAAGCCATGATATTGGAACACTCAGTAGCCAGACAATAAATGGAAGGTCACAAAAAGCTTTAACAGTGGCGAGACTGTGACAAGTTGAATGAATGCGCGGCGCGTGGATAAACAAACAATCGTCTCCTTCTTCTTCTTGGGGTAACTGCGGGGAGGTTCACCTTCCACCCGTCAGTATCGCCTAGATACCGGCATTCCCCCAAGAGAAAAGTAAAGGTAAAGGAAAAATTTAAAACTGTAAAATTTGGTAGGAGAGAGATAGTTGGAGATTAGTTATAAGAAAAGCTTAAGATACATACTTTCACTCCACATGGGTCAATGAACTGAATGACGATAGACTCGCACTCACTATCAGTGTTACCAGCTTGCTACGTGTTAAATCCCTAGCGGATTTTCGCTAACCGTGCAGCATTAATCGCTATGAGATAGTTTCATTCCTGTCGCTATCCATGGATTCGCTACCCCAAAAAACGCTATCTGAGAGGCTCCACTGTATAGGAGTTTAGTCCGGCAGCTCCTCGAGTCCGATAAAAGCGAATTCCGGTCTACTGAAGTCCGTTATATCGAGGTTTTACTGTAATTGAAATACTGCCAAAAGAGAATTAAGTATGAATTACAAAATATGAGATAAATTCTGTTCATGCTATCAAGTCATTCTTGACAAAAGTATGAACAGCTTTTTGCTCCTTTAATACAGTGCACCCCTACACAATGCGAACTCACACAGTGCGAATCACCTACAATGCGAGTTCAACCCAGAAAATGCTTATTTTTTATCAAATGCGAAATTTGCGAATTGAACTTCCTTACATGCGAATCGGCTGTATGATTCCAAGGCAAAGATGGACTTCCCGCCCTTACTACAAGTGTCTGGCTGGACAATGCGAGTCAGTCACATGATGGCAGGTGGCTGGCAATTACCCAGATTCAAAATGGCGTGTGGTTGGCCAGCTATCTGCATGCTATCTACCGAATTTCCTGGGTAAACAAACACTTCTCCTCCATATGGCCACGAGAACACGTGTTGTACCTCGCATCCTGTGGTCCGTATTAGTATCACAACAGTACCCACCTGTTCACCATGGTCTCAGCTGTTGACTTGGAAGGCTTTATGGCACCTCCAGGAGACCTCAGCAGTGACAGTGAGAGTAACAGTGGGGTGCCCTACCCTGCGGGGCAAGAGTAGATGCCCCAAACTTTGAATACCCATCGACCCCCTCCCTTTGTAACAAGCCCAGAAATCACTTAAGTAAAGGTACATGGTGTTCTATTTGTAGTTTTATTTGTTGATCCAGCTAGAAGTACTGTTAGACAAAGTATTAGCAAGGTAGAGTAGGCTGGAAGGGGACCTGAAGACTAGGCCCTGGGTGGGCTGTCCACCATATACCATTTTTCCCATAAGTTATTTGGTTCACACAACGTGAAATCGTAGAATGCGAGGGTTTCTGCCGCCCATAAACTCGCATTGTGTGAGGGTGCACTGTATTATACAATGAGGTACCCCCCCCCTCACTTTTGCCCATAGTTTGTGCCCCCCAGTTTGGAAAACTCTGCCATATGGGGTAGCCACAAACAAATTGCCTCCTTGTCATCCTGTCCTCTGCCTTCAGGCTGCTGTCTCCAACTCCCATCCCTAACCCCGTCCACCCTATCCGCCAGTCTCGTTCTCAGTATCCCCTTCACCCCTCTACCATGCTCAGATGCTCTTTCCTGGTCAGCCTCTCCATTCTCTCCACATTGTCATACTGTCTCAAGGTACGTCTAATGCTTTCCAGCACATCCATATCAGTGTAGTAGTGCTCCTTCACTTCCTCATATCCGTGTATCTGTGTAACTTCACATACTTAAAAAAAAAAAAAAGTGTCTTGACAGGAGTCTAAGCTTTACTTATATACATTAAACTGGAGATCATAGTGCTATCATGCAGCAACTCTTGTACTTCCATGCTTATTTCCTTATTTCCTATCACCAAGTGTGGCAGAAAGAATGGAAAAGTCTTGGATTGGAAGATTACTTCACTTAGATTTTTTTTTTTTCAGTGGACTGGATTGAATTTAATAGGCTTGGAAATCACCTAAATATAGTAGATTCAAAGTGGACTGATTGGGAAGGAGTGGATATGAACATCAGTGGCCCAAAAAGCAATTTTTCACCATTACAAGTGTGTTGTGGAGGCACCCAGTTTGACTGGGTCTGCAAGAGAGACCACTGCTTCCTCTACCTCCCTATTTTGCACTGAGCAGTTTCACACAAAACATCAGTGGCATAGCTCATGACATCTAGAAAGAATGGCATTTCATAGTTTCCATAGGCCTTGTAGACTGGCACTGAAATGGCCTCCCTGGGTGCTCATTTTGAAGAACTGAAGAGCAGTGTTGTATTCAAGACCAGGCACCTCAAGACCAAGACCAAGACCAAGACCAGACCCTCAGAGACCAAGACCAAGACAAGGCATATAAAAATATTTTTTTGTAAATCTGACTATTATCTGAATGCTTTTGGTCTGTACTGCATAAATTGTACTGTCCTCTCCTGTTTGTAATAAATGGGTTTCAACTTTTTTCTCATACATGTAGCTTTGAATATAATGGACCTAATTAAATTATCCATTTAGTCCTAGGGATCAAATGTAAAAATAATTCAAAATGTGAATCAAACTGTTATATGCTCAACCTTTGACCATGCTGCATGTGATGGGAGTTTCTGGGAAGACAGTTACTAAGAAGAACGAAAGAGAGAAGGAGGCAATGAAGATAATTCCTGGGGCCAAAACTCAAGAGTATGGAGAGAGCAGAGCCTACACCAGGACTGTGACAATTTTGCTTCATTTTTTGGCCTGTGTCAAATGTTTTCCAGGCACCCCAGGGCACGGTCATAGCTCTCTATGGCCCTGCACACTCATGTTATGGCTTTTGAAAGTTTGTAACTTTTAAACTTTTGAAAGTACGGTTTTGAAGTTATAATGTATGGTGTTGCATACTTTTTCAGTGCTATCATATTCATGGATAACTGTATCTTCCTCGTGCGAAAGCTGGTTATTGGAAGACTAGTTTTTGCACTTCTCTCCAAGCTTTACCCATGCCCAAACATTCCATACACTACATATTCATCTTTTGTTTCTCGTGAACAGTTGAGGGGGACTACAGTATCTGTTTTTCAGGATAATTGCACAAGAGACCGAAGGGGTTTCGGGATACAGAGGTGGGAAGCAAGAAATTTTCATAAATATAAAATATATATTTTACTTCCATAAATGCTCCAAATACTTCTTATGGTCGTACCCACTATTTGTTTAAGAGAACAGTTTTCACTAACTTTCCCTCTTGAAAGGGGCCGTCATCTGAGTCTGCTCACTGTCCTTCTTGCTGCTACAGAAGATTTATTGGCCCTCAGGTGGCCCCCTCACTTTAGTGGGGCTAGAAGTGTGACTGGGCCACATGGCCATGGCCCCCTGCTCAAAGGTGAATAAGTTGTATGAAATACGGGGGTGGCTGTGAAACACTAGAAAATACTCTGATTTCTTCTAAAAAGGTCACACAAATCACTGCAGGCCTCCGTGATAGCCACTTGGAAGCTGACGGGTTATAACTCGAAAGGTTGGAAGCCACTGATGTCTGACTTGGCTCCCATCGCTCCAAAATCCGCCCCTCTAAAGGAAGGAAATACATTTACAAAATTTAATATATGTGAACAACTGAACATCTAGGTAAAATATTTCTGCTTTCATTGTTTCAATGGCATGAAGAAACAAACATAGGAAAATGGAAATTTTTGTGGTTATGTTTTCTGAGAGAACTAGCTAAACCTGTGGTGTACGTGCATGAAGGGTGCGGGGATCGCATACACCATACACGTATATGAAGTACACGGAGGTGAACAGAGCTGCAAACGTGCGTGCGTGCAAACAGAGATTATCACTGCAAGAATGGCCCAATCATGTGTGCTTTCTCGACTCGCATGCACTCTTTCGGCGATTGTAGGGCTCAGCTCATGCATCATCACCGTAGCACCAGCCAGGCAGTATCTATAGACAGTACAACACTGTATGGCATACTGAGAATTGAATCAGCCATGATTTTTCTCTGTGTATGATCATAAATTTCGACCTTCCCCACGCTGCGATGCACTTTGTAATGCTGGTCCCGACCTGGTCTCAAGCCAAAACTCCGCAACTAGAAGCTTCGAGACCAAGATCAAGACCAAGACCACGTCAAGCAAGACCAAGATCGAGACCAAGACCTCATCAAACTGGTCTCGAGACCAAGACCGGTCTTGAGACTACAACACTGTCAAAGAGATATGCATGTTGACAGAGGAAGGTCAGCATGCCTTGTGAGGTTTTATAACTGGGGACAAGAAGGAGTACGCTCACTTATCTCTGAATCAGGGATTATTTCTTGCATCATTTCAGAAGCTTTATTGGTGTCAAAAGTGGATCAAAACATTCCTTCAGTGTTTCCAAATCTTGCTTGCCACTTGTAAAAAAAAAAATCTTTCTTTACTGTTGTGGTTCATTTGGTTTTGGTGCATGCTATCAGATGAAATATTGTTCCTTTGATCCCACTCAGAAGCCTTAGGTTGGTGCCAGATATAACAGGGTGGTGTCTATTTATATCATATTAATGTGCCTCAGCTTCCTCCCTAGAAATATAGGAGATGGCTAGCGTCAGGCTGGAGTCCACTGGGTTCATATTCAGATGAGCCTTGGGTCAAAGGAACTACACATACTGGACAGATCATTACCCACATTCTCTACTGTATCTTGAAGTACAGTACTGGCAAAATAGATTTAAAAAAAATATATATATATGAGTCTTTTCTAGTGCACTTGTACTCTTCTGATAGAGGCAAACTTCATTACTGACAAATAAAAGGCTGATTTTGTCAAACTGGTAGAAAGTAAGCCTAAAACACTGTCAGACTTGAGAGGAGATTTACAGCCTACCTAGAATATGGGGAAAAAAAAGTTTCAATACAGTATTTATTTTCATTTGTTATACAGTTCTGTGTGTGTGTATTAATAAAATTGTAATACTTTCTCTTCCGCAGGTCGGACCAAGATTTTTGTCTTCTCTTCAAGTGTCGAGTTTATTCGAGATGGCACTGACCTCACTCTAGAAGACAACTTATCTGGTTGCACAGATCTTACTTCAGCTCTGAGAACTGTTCGACATGAAGTTAATGACTGCTCAGAAAAGTATGCCAGAGTTTTCATAGTGACAGATGGTGATCATAACAGTGGTGAGCCATTTCCAGACTCTGAAATTGCTCTTATGAGTATACCTGCTGGTAAAACCATTGATGTGTTTCTGTTGGGTATTGGGTATAATTTTCCCGTCAATTACAGTATTGATATAAGATCTCTGTTGCACAATGGGAGTGCCAATGTGCCTTCCCTGTTTTGGGCCAAGGAAAACAACGAAATAGAAGAACAGATTATGTACATAGCATTGGAGTTGAATGCTAGCCTTGTTACTCTCAGCCTGAGCCATGGGGGCTTTATTCTGCCTGGAGCTGAGAAAACTGAGCAGATTAATCTGGGTGAGTGGCTTTTTTTCCCTGTGGAGCCTGAAAAGTTGCCTGAAATAAGTCTGAAGGTAGATGATGAACAACCTCAGCCCTTGTCAGTGGAGACCAGACAGATTACCATGTCACTTTTGCTGAAGCAGGTGTTTCGTCAATGGAATTCAGTGATGATTCAGAAACACCGGAAAAAGCTGCAAGTTTCCATGGAAACTTTTGATCTGATGGATTCTCTCTTTAAATTCCTATTTGATAAGGAGAAATCAGAAATTGTTGAAGAAAATTCCGTGAAAACAAGACTTTCCAGAAAGCATTTGAAAACTTGTGAAACAGAATATGCCACTCTTGTGAAAGAGAGTAAGACACTCATTGGCATTGAGGGGAAATATCTGAGCGAGATTGAGCTCGCAGAAGGTATTCTAAGGACCACTGTCACAACCAGGAAATATGATTTAAAGAATCTAAAATTGAAAGGTCATGGAATAAGTGAATTCACTGAGGATGTGGAAAAATTTAAGAAGGTGTATTGCAACAACAAAGAAAAGATTCTTCAGCTTCCACCCCCTACACCAGATGAGTGCTGTAGAATAACCGTGTCATCAACCCTGCAAGATCTTCAGGACCCAGACTTCCTGAGTATTTTGGAGGAGAATAAATTTGAATTTTTGAAGAATTTTACAATGACAGGGATCCCAGTCTATGCTCCTGTGCATGATGCCTCTCAAATAAACCCTTGGACAATGAAAATTAAGCATATTCTTGTCACACCTTTCACTGTTCTAAGCCAGAGAGCCATTGAAGCATATGTTGATATGGGTGGAGACAGTCTTGGAACAACGGACATGGATGTAATGCTGCAGGAAAATGAAGAAAGTACACGGTTCAATGTTGTCATTCCTATTGTACCTGCTGGTGCTGCTGATGTACTGAAGCCTCTGGTACGCACAAACCTTTATTCCCTTCTTGCAACGTTTTGTGTGCTGAAAAACCCACATATCATGGATCACAATGCCCATATAGCTGCACTGGGTTGTGCATGGGTAAAGAGTATCAGTGATCATCCTCTCAAAAATCGCCCAGAGTTTGTCAAGGATAGGCTGGAAAATCTTGTTGCTACTGCCAGATTGTACATGGACAGAGATTCCATTGTTCGTTATGTGAAGGTGCTCATCAGTGACCCTAAACAGGCCTTGATGACAGAGAGTACAGAGAAATATGATGATCACACACTGAAATGTGAAGCAATGATAAAGCCAATGTTCTTTATGTACCTGGAAATTAAAAAATTTACTGAAGAACAAGCTGAATATCTGTTGAAACTGATATTAGCAGAATTCATTGGACGTTGCCTTTCCAATTTGGAGATGTACCAGAATAATTCTGATTCATCGCCATTCACGGACTTCTTTGCTGCCAAGTTGAATGATTCAGAAATGAAGAGGGAATGGTTGGAGATATACACTAAGGTGAGCAACTGTTTGACAGTGCATTGTGCTGGGTGGTAACCATATAACCAAATAATGGTTCCTGGTGTTTTAGAGGGTAATTTCAGCACTTCAATCGGATTGATCCTGTGAAGGTTTATATCCAAGGGGTGGTTGGGGTTATTGCTCATGAAATGCCACTCGGGGATGAGTGAGGCTGGTCACTCTCCTTAAATATCAGGACCAGCTTGCCTAGTCCCGGGCTCCTATGCTGCTCATGGGGGAATGTAGGACTGGATGATTGATGGATGGATGGATGTGAATAATTGAATAACCCCATAAACAGACTTTACAGAGCCTATTGGGAAAATATTTACCAATTGCATTGTATGAAAATTTTAGTTCTGTACTGTACATAAGCATATATAATTTACAGTCTTAAAGCCACATTTGATAGCTGTAGTCAGAGTGATAGATTGTGAAGTGATATATGAAAGAAGAGCAAGGGAATTTGTGGACACCAGAGTTGAAGAAAGTTTACTAAGGTGGTATGGCATGTTGAGAGAGTGGGTGTGAATAGTGCATATGTGAGTAATTTGAAGGTGGGAGGAGGTGTGGTAGGCCTAGAATTTCAATAATTATGATGAGGGGTTTGAGAGAGGTGTAGAGGGTAAGGAGGCTAGGAAACCGACAAGCAGTCAAGCCGACTGGATAAATTTTGTGCTGAGGAGTGTATGATCAGTTTTGGCACCCCTTATAGCTTCAGTCGTTAGATTGACTCTGTCAAGATAGAATGTGAAGGTACATGCACAGTGTTTGACCTGTTAGGTGGAGCCAGGATTCTAGGGGTTTGAATGGAAGTGAGTGGGAGTGTGGCACATTCAGTTGGGCAAACTTTGGCTAGTCTCTCTCTCTCTCTCTCTCCCTCTCTCTCTTGGGGTGGGGGGGGGGGGGGGAGAAGAAGGTAGAGTAGATGATGATGATTCATAGTGATTTGCTTTTACCCTGTTGGTGTTTTCTTTTTATAGCAAGTTTCAGATGACTTCAAGAGTAAACGAGGGAATCTCCTGAAATCTTTCTTCTCCTTGGACGATCTGAGAGCTGCAGTGAGAAAGCTAGTAATCACTGTAATGAAGGCAATGGCAGACAGACTGACAGAGCAGATTACACTGGAAGTCAACATGGACAAGGTGGGTGAATTTCCATAGCAATATTTGACACTGAGTACAGGTTTCTTGAGTTTTTTTTATTTATTTATTTATTTATTTATTTATTTATTTTTTTTAGTAAGTAGTCTGTTTCTCCATCCATGCTTATGCTTGTCATCTGTTCATTCTTTGCATCAATATTTTTGCCCTCATTCAGTATTTTAGGATTACATTGTACTGAGGATCAGTTGTTATTGTCAGCATATCTGGCAGCAGTAATTTGGAGATGTGGAGATAATGAAGGATAAAATTTGGATGAAAAGATTTTTTTTTTTTTTTTAATGCAAGGAAGAAGGAACCAAAGGCCATGGGCCCGCAAACCGTTCCTTCCAAGAATAAACAAAAACAACACAAGTGAGCCAAATTCAAGATCCGTTCATTTTGAGATGCCTGGACACACTGTGTTTGAAAGACTGGAGATTATAGGAAGTAGGAAATACAGATAGAGGAAGACAGTTGCAGAGTTGACCAGTTGCATAAATGAAAGACTGGGAGTAACGGTTAACTCTTGCATTAGAGAGGTGGACAGAAAAGGGATGAGAGGTTGTTGCTAGACTGGTGCTACGTGCCCATCGTAGAGGTGGAGGGATGCAAGTAGACAGTTCAGAGGAACAGTGGCCATTGAAGTAGCGATAGAAAAGAGATAAAGGTGCAACAGTGTGGCGAAGAGACAGAGGTTGAAGGGAGCTAGTAAGAGGAGGAGAGTTAATGAGACGAAAAGCCTTTGACTCCACCCTATTGAGAAGGGCTGTATGTGGGGATCCTCCCCATACATGAGAGTTGTACTCCAAACGGGCGAATAAAACCCATGTATAAAGTCAACATCTGTGTAGGGGTAAAGAAGGTTCGGAGTCGGCTTAGCACACCTAATCTCTTGGAAGCAGATTTCACAAGAGATGTAACATGTTCTTTCCAAGATAAATCCCGAGTGAATGAAACCCCAAGCATGTTCAAGGATGATGTAGGGACGAGCTGGACATTATTAAACATCAGCGGGTACTCCTGTGGAAGATTTTGTCTGGTTGATAGGTGCAAGAACTGAGTCTTTGATGCATTAAAAACAACAAAATTATTTTTACCCCAGTCAGAGATACGAACCAAGTCAGACATTAGGTGTGCCATAGCCTCATCCCTTGTTTGTTGAAGTAACTGCTGAGATGGGCGTTGCGGGAACTGAATGGAAAGGTGAAAGGTGGAATCATCAGCGTATGAGTGGATAGGGTTAGACGTACAGCTTAGAAGGTCATTGATGAATAAAAGGAAGAGAGTTGGTGATAGGACAGAGCCCTAAGGAACACCACTGTCGATAGATCTAGGAGAAGAACGGTAGCCGTCTACAACAGCGGCTATAGGATGACCAAAAAGGAAGCTAGAGATGAAGGCACAGATAGAAGGATAGAAACCGTAAGAGGGCAGTTCAGAAATTAAAGATTTATGCCAGTCTTGATCGAAAGCCTTTGAGATGTCCTGCGCAATGGCAAAGCTTTCGCCAGTCCCGAAAGGAGGATGACCAGGAGTCTGAAAGGTAGGTGAGAAGATCGCCAGTGGAGCGTCCCTGACGGAACCCATACTGACGATCAGAAAGAATGTTGTGACAGGAAAGATGCTTTAAAATTTTTCTGTTAAGAATAGACTCAAACACTTTTGAGACACAGGATGTTAAAGCAATTGGACGATAGTTAGAGGGTTGGGAATGGTCACCCTTCTTTGAGACTGGCTGAATGAGAGCAAACTTCCAGCAAGAAGGAAAGGTACACCCTAGGCAGGGTGTAAGCACAGAAGCACAGTTCTTGAGGACAACAGGAGGGACCCCATATGTCTTGTTAGTATTGAAGCCAGTGATGGCTGAAAATACATCAGCTGAAGAAATTTTAATGTCAGCCATGAGGAAGTCAGAGGGGGGAAGTGATGGAGGAACAGCACCGGAATCGTCTAAGGTGGAATTGGAAGAGAAAGTCTGAGCAAAGAGATCGGCTTTATCAGTAGAAGAAATAGCTACAGAGCCATCAGAGTAGAAAAGAGGAGGGAAGGATGATGAGGTAAAGTTGTTAGAAAGGTTTTTGGCAAGTTGCCAGAAGGAGCGTGAAGAATTTGAGTTGGAGAGTTGGGAACATTTAGTGCGGATGAAATTATTTTTAGCAGAGCGAAGAACACACTTAGCACGATTCCGGGCAGAAACATAGGAAAGTTGTGATTCAGGGGTGGGTTGGCTCTGGTACCTTTTGTAGGCCCTCTCCTTGTTGTGGACAGCATTAGAACAAGTGTGATTAAACCAAGGCTTTTTTGCATTAGACAAAGGATATGAGAAAGGAATGTATGCTTCCATGCCCGAGAGAATAACCTCCGTAATGCATAAGGCACATGCAGATGGTTCCCGGCCATGGAAGCATTAATCATTCCAGGGAAAATCAAAGAAGTACTGCCTGAGGGCCTCCCAGTCCGCAGCTCCAAAGTGCCACAGATGACGTTTTTTTTGGAGGATCCCCAGGCTGCACCAGAGCAATAGGACAGGTAAAGATAATAAGGTTATGATCGGAGGAGCCCAACGGAGAGAAAAGATTAACAGTTTAAGCAGAAGGATTAGTTGTAAGGAAAAGGTTAATTATGTTGGAGCTCTCTCCAAGGCGATCAGGGATACGGGTAGGGTACAGTACAAGCTGCTGTAGGTCATTAAGGATAGAAAAAGCATAGGCTTGTTCACCAGGTGGATCAGTGAAAGGAGAGGAGAGCCAAAGGTGGTGGTGAACATTGAAATCTCCAAGAATGGAGATTTCAGAGAAAGGAGAAATGGATAGAATGTGTTCCATCGCAGAAGTAAGATAGTCGAAGAATTTTTGATAGTCGGTAGAATTGGGTGATAAATAAACAGCGCAGATATATTTAGTCAGGGAATGACAGGAGAGCCGAAGCCAGAGAGTAGAGAATTCAGAAGAATCAAGTTCAGGAACACAAGAGCAAGATCGGTTGTTGCGTACACATACACAACAGCCACCTTTGGCTTTGAAATGAGTATAGAGAAAGTAGGAGGATACAGAAAAGGGTTTGCTGTCAGTTGCCTCAGACAGCTGAGTCTCCGTTAAGAAGAGAAGGTGCGGTTTAGAAGAGGAGAGGTGGTGTTTCACGGAAAGAAAATTTGAGGAAAGGCCGCGAATGTTGCAGAAATGAAGAAGAAGTGAGTCAGACAGTGGTTCCAGGCATGAGTCATCACCGGTAGAGGGGCGGATGGTGGGGGCATTTGTGGTCCCCCCCCCCCTCTGGGGACTCCTAGGCACTGTTAGTTTTTGCCATTTTTTCAGAATTTTCAAAAGGTTGTGTAGTGTGTACTGTGCATGTAGTTTGGTGGTGACAGTTAGAGAAACTTGTATTGGAGAGCATGCTGGCCTACTCTCCGTGTAACTGAAACGCTGAAAAAGTTCGGGAAAGGTGGATGGTCGGGAACTAGTCCCGAGGGCTGATGAAACGGGAGCTCCAGCTATCCCTATCATCAGCTTTCCATCCACCTCGGGAGTACTGACTTGTGAATATGAGTGATAAAGCACCAGGTATTAGATTTAAGATTGTCCTACAGAGTGACCTTGAAATCCAACGGAGGTACAACACTAATTTTCCAGCACCCTTGGTTCTTTTACTTGTCTTATTGTGGTGAACATAGCTGAAGTGGTCAGGCAGTCCGGACTGCTTTCTGGCTTTATCAGACTTTTTCCGATATATAGGGGTTTAGTCTGGTAGCTCCTCGAGTCTGATAAAAGCAAATTCCGGTCTATTGAAGTCCGTTATATCAAGGTTTTACTGTAATTGATTTTTTTTCTTCTTCAGGTGAAACAGCTGAAGAATTCAGGAAGCTGCGGTGCTGTCCGATGGTCAAACTTCAAAACTTGGGCAGAAGAAATTGGCCTACCAGAGGAGAAAATTAATGCAGCATTTGACCACAAACAGGTAATGTGACTTGCTCTGTAAATACTTTCCCCACATTTTTTTATTTTTCTTCCCCCGACACCTTCCTCCTTGATATATTTGCCTTTTTTTCTCTATGCCTTCTAACTTATTTCTCCATTCTGTAAGCAAAAGGGTATATGTTGGGTAAAGGGTTGGTGGAGGAGGATCATTGTGATTTAAGGGACTGACAAATGAGGCTGGGTTTGATGTGAACTAGAAAGCATTGACAAAAAAAATTAAATTACAGTACTTTAACCCCTAAATCGCGGGTCATTACTTTTGTGACGGTCGGGTGCAATGGATCATACCATGGGGCGTCACTTTTGTGTCTCTGTTTTTTTTTTTTAATTCATCTGGGCTTTCAGGTGGTGACTTGTATCATCTATCAGCACTGCCAATGTCCAACAATAGTCAGAGCTGCTATTGTCATCAGTACTCCCAATATCCATAGAATACAAAGTCTGCTCATGGGCCGCCCAGGAGCGAAAGAAAATGCGCCAGCTCTTTGGTGATGACGTCACACTCTCCTGTCTCGTCTCCCGCATCTCAGCTCATACCTTACATTGTTACACAGTAAATTTTTTCTTTTTTTCCTGTCATATCTTGTAAAAGACTGAGGAAGAGGGCCTAGCGTATTTTGGTATTTTGTTTGCACTGTATTTTGGTGGAAAGCTCATAAATTTCCTCAATATGGCCACCTCGGTTCAAAGGCATCAAACAAAGAAGACACTTGGATTGGTGCAAGTAGCCGGGGAAATGAAAAATTGATGAAACCTAGCTTTGAACTCCTAGAAAAATTAAAAATGATGGTAAATTTATTTATTTGTCATCATGGAGTTGTAGTCCTGCAACCTGAAAAAGCCACAGTCCAGAATTTAGCCAGTCAAATTGCTGAATTTGTTTCTGTGTGTGATGAAGCAATCACTTATTTTGTTCGCTGTCATATGTTTTTTAAAATGCAAGTACTGAATAAAGGAATCATTTCATCCAGAAAAACTGTAAGTAAAATGAGTAAATTCATAAGATAATAAATAGATAGAGAAATATACTGACTGAATGAATGCTTGAGAGAGAGAGAGAGAGAGAGAGAGAGAGAGAGAGAGAGAGAGAGATTCATGTTCAATGAACTTTAAGTATGACATGAAATAATTTTCTAGACACTGTTTCAAAGCTTATAATGATATGAGCAGGGTATGACTAAAACCGATAAAGAGTTTGGCTAGAGATTAGTAGGTTATTTGCCCCTTTTCTGACATGCAACCACATGTTAAGATATGATAGGAAAAAAAAGAAAAATTTTACTGTGTAACAATGTTAGGTATGAGCTGGGATGCGGGAGACGAGAGAGGAGAGTGTGATGTCATCACCAAGGAGCTGGCGCGTTTTCTTTCGCTCCCAGGTGGCCCATGAGTAGACATTGTATTCTATGGATATTGAGTACTCCCATCCATTGTTGACAATTTAGCCATTTTCCCCCATTCTAGACTCCCCTCCCTACCTCCCCTCCATTACTCTCTCGTGTCGTCTGCTCAGCTGCTCTGCGCTAAGTAAATCTTCCCCCGATTTTTCCACTGTTTTCATCCATTGAAATGAACCCTATGCCCTATTCTTATACAAAATAATATATATATATAAAAAATAAGGTAATTGATAGTGCCATACACCTGGAATTGGCTAATTATCACTTGGCAACATCCAACCTGCACTCATTCGCTAATTTCCCCTGCTTTTTTTCCCCGTGAAATATGCCGTATGAGCTACTCTCGTAATATAAATGTATATAAGAAAGAAAGGGAGAAGCCTGAGTGATATTTATATTCACCTGGAACTACCTAATTTATTATGTATTGTCTAGATTTCCTACGACTTATTTCTTAGCATATACATTAGCAGCTGACATTTTCAACTCTTGGCTACCAAGATACATATTATACATTCAGTTCGCTCTCGTCCTTCACGGTGAAATCACGCCTCTCCATTTCTGCCGCTTTTGCGCCCATTATAAAAGGTCCTGTGACCTCTACCCCTACTAAACATCGTGTGGGAAGCGGTAAAGGACTGTAGATATATATAAGTGTAGTAAAGTATTAGAAATAATAAAGTGTGAGTGTGTATATGAGTAAGAAACGGCAGAATGCCAGCAGCGAAGTAGCACGAGTGGGAGGCTCATACGGGCTCATATTTTACATTGCTTTCACAGTGGAGTATGGATTCCAAACTACTTGGAAATCATTGAATAGCGTTTCTAGTGTTAATATCTGGCAGTGGTATTCATATTATGGAAAGTCGGGAAGTGTAAAATGGAGACTTAGTTACCCAACTTCAGAAGTCTCCACAAGTCCTACGGTAGTTGACGAGTGCTAAAAAAAACATCCCTGGAGAAAGCTGAAGGTATGTGCCATATGCACATGTAATTATAATATTGTAGGACTAATAACTGATTTTTGGCAAATATTTAAAAAAAGTCAGTCGGAGCGTGAAAATCCCCGCGGGATGGGCACAGTGCGCCTCTGACAACCCCGCGGTTTAAGGGTTAAAAAATTTAGTTCCAGTAGATTACAAAAACGGTGCTAAATACAGGTTGGACACCTGGTAGTCCAGTCGTAGAATACACCAGTCCAAGTGATGGTCTTATTGTGAACACAGTGGTATGAGTCTCTTTGAGGTGACTGGAGGTTCTTTGAGCAGGTAAATGCAACCAGACATTGGCCAGTTTTTTACTCATTTGACTTTCATTCAGCCGATGTGTTGTTCATTTTTGGTGTCTACAGAACTGTGGAAAGACATTCAGACTGGAGAAGTTAGGTACAGCCTTAGTTAACCTCTTTGTTACAAGAGATATCCCAATATAAGTGAAAACAGAAGGCAGAACACCTGGGGATTGTGTGCAAACTTTTGCAAATGACACAGTATATTAGTGGCATCCCAGCTGAGTGTAATGGTGGCATCCCACACAGTTGAAATCACAATAATATCTGCCCTTAAAAACTCTGGCATGGCTACCCAACATACCTGAGCACTAAATAGTCCTGGATAATATATTAAAAGCAGCCCCACTAAATTGGACAAGACATCTCCAAGCATTCATAACAAAGAGCACTGTTTAACACCCCAACAGTAAACATTCCACTCATTCACACACACACACTGTTAACCACAAGTCTGATGGTGCATTTTACATTCTGTTCTTGCTGATATCTAATGATTTTATTCAGGCTAAGTGCCATCTAGTAATGCAGGGTTTAAATGAAGGCTGTGTAGTATCCAAGTGTGTTTATATTAAGCATTTTTTGTAGAACAGTCATCAACAAATATGTACAACTTGCAGGTGTTTGTGTATGTGACTGAAGCTTTGAAATGCCATAATTCAAGGGAACGGTTGGCAAAAGACCTCTCATCGTATGAAGATTGTTTAGAGCTAGTCAAGAAGAAAGTGACACTGGAAAATGCAAGTGTATTGAAAAAAAAGCTTACTGAGGAGGTATGTATATGAGTACAACATTTTAAAGTATATCAGTACCTTGACTTGTTGCAAGTCTGGGGCCAATTGAATCTGAACGTGTTGAACTGCTGGTAACTGGCCACTTCAGCTGGTTATTTTGTGATTTTTATTTGAGGCCATGGTGGAGGATTTTCTGTGTTGGGATAGTGTGGTGCATGAGGTGAGTAAATGTTATTACTGTGGGAGGTTGCACTCCAGTGTAGACACAGTGGATTGTTTTCAAGTCATGTATTGTGTAGGTACTGCATCAGGAAAGGGTGATGACTGCATTGCAGTCTGGCATCAGTGTCCCTGGATGGGGAATCCACCAGAAAGGGAGAACTTTCAGTGCAGTGGAAAGAACTACTGGCTGTTGGGGTTGGTAAGAAATCTGATTCCTAAAAATAAAACAGAACGTTTTTTCATGGCCATAAGATTTAAAATTAAAATCTGGTAATTACTAGAGAACAAGTAAATTAGCCCAGCCAAATGTACTTCAGAGGGTGATATGGCTGTGGAAGTAGTTGGCAGATAATGTGTTATCAGGTTTTAGTAAATCAGTAGTAACCACTTAAATACTGCATACCTTATTTAGTTAGGTACAGTAATGTTGTGGCCTCAAGTGTATCTGAATGTGAATGTGGTGGACTATGTGGTGAAGTAGCCCTTCTGCAGCCCATCTGTCTTTCAGGGATAGGGAGGGAATTGAGAGATTTATACTCCTATTGTATAACCAGGCAGCAAAGCAACCCGTTCATATTGGTGCCACTGTGTGAAGGCATCCCTCGCCAGCAGTGATTTAATAATTATGAAAGAGGAAGCCAGTGCATAAACTAGTTCACCAGTCATACATGAATGCACAGGGCTGAAAAACAAATTTACCTAGAAAATTTGCCTACTTGATATTTTTCTTTGCCAAGCTGAGGGATAGGTCCTGTACATCTGTACAAACCATGTCTCAGTGTCTTAAAAGGCAGGAACAAATGGAGTATGTGTGTTGTGACTTTATCTGTTTGTATTCTGTAAAATGAGACAGTACACAGAGTATAATGTGTGATTTTTAATACTATTTTCCTCTAGAAAATAATTGTAATTATAATCAAGTGTTTGTAATGATTTTAATCATGCCAACCTTGCTGGCCATGCAAATGGACCTCAACTCTTTGCAACCCCCCACCCCCCTCCAGTAAGGAGGAGGGTGGGATGCAGCATTAGCACAGTGCCTCCAGAAATACATCCCCATATTACCTCAAGTTTTATAATTACTATAATCATATCATTTTAGTCTGTAAGTTAATTACAGGACTAATGTCTCTCTAGGCTTGCTCCATGTTCGTTTGTTACTTCTTATCCTGTTTCACCCCAAACCCAGAAATTCGTCCCTTGTTCTCTGCTCATTCCTTTCAGTTGTTCACAGCATTGCCACTCCTGTTAACAATACCAAGGAATACAGTAAAATATGATAGTTTCCTCTTCACCCCTTGTCACTCCATCACCCATGTAAGTGGTTATCAGACATGTATTACCACATTAATCAGTATGTACAGCCATCACTCACTTGGATAAACTTATGGTAAAAAAGCAGCTGGGTAAATCAGGATGCTTTCCTTATATTGAAAGGCTGAACCTAAAGCAAGAATAAGAAAGTAACATAAACATCATTGTAATTGTAGGTTCTAAAGAGTGCTGAAGAAGAGTGGCATAAGCTGTACCAGGAGGCCCACAAGCCTCTTGTGATGCCCATGACACCCCAGGAAGTGGTTACCCAAGCACAAGACAGGGGCATCCAAGTCACTGAGGAAACTTTCTCTAAAGTGTACAGGTAGGAATTTTGTTTTTGACCCTAGGCACTCTTCCTTTGGCTTGCAATATAGCTGGGCATATAAGGGGTGAGTGTGTATCTAGACAGGTGCAATATGCCAGTGCAAGGGATACAGGCTGAGAGTTAAGAGCTAGGATCAGAGTTGTAGCATTGAGAATGAGATTGACTGTTACTGGTATATCGGCTGAAGGGATCCCCTGAGGAGAGGATATGATGAGAAGAATAGGTTTGAATTCTTTGTTTCAAAGAGCTGCATGTGTTGAGTCTTCCATACATGAGCTGTGCTCTGCATGTGCAAATAAGGCCCCTGTAACAAGCTAGCAACTGGGGGGGAGGGGGGGGCACTGAGTTGGCTCAGCACATCTGCCTCAAAGGTAACTTTGCAAGAAAACAACTACTACTCTGATTTTACCAAAGTAGATTAGGAGACACGGGCATCAAGAATGTTCAGAGTTATTGAAGGAATGAGTTATGAATTGTTGAAGATAAAGGATATTATATGGAAGGATATTTGAAAAAAAAAGAGAGAGAGAAAAAAATCAGTGTTTGGAGCTTTAAAAATAAGGTTCTCTTTCACCCTGTCAAATAGCAAATAAATTAGAGGCAAGTTTTATTATTTACACTGTGAGAATGTTGTACACACTCCCAAAGTAGTGATGACCCGATTTCCAGTACCTTTTGCTCAGAAAGTGGGATCCAGCAACTTCCGCGGCCTAGTTATATTTCCTATATTGCACACCGGAAAGAGCAGTATTTAGGTAAACAACTCCAAAAAGTAATATATAAGCATTTTTACCGTGTATATCTTGCATTACGGAAGAGGAAACCACAATATACTAAAGTTGAGGCTTAGCATTATGAAAGAATGTGAAACACACAGCCTATTGCTCAACGGTTTCAAGGTTAAAATGCGGAGAAACTCTCGTAATACAGTACTTATTTTACATCCTGAATCAGCAATACTAAAGGGAAAATATTCCATAAAATACTGTATATCACAGATAATGGTAATGTCGAAATCACGAATGCCATCAACTCAGAAAAATAAACATCTAAAAAGATAGTACTGTATTATCCACATTTAAATCTCTATGGGGGATGTTGCTTACATGGGAAAACCCATCAGTGCTGTAGCAAGATGGATCATCAACATGATATCAGTGCAAGCAGATTATTGCTCTTTATTTAGCAAATGTTCCAGCAAGATAGATATCCCGGCAAGTTAACATCGAGGAGGATAATTAACGGATAGATAAGCGATATAGACAGGCAGAACACAGAAAATTTGCCAAATGGAGCCTCTCCTAGCACAAGACCAAGACAGACAAATTATTGTATGTGCCCAAGAACAACCCCTACCCACCTGTTTTGCTATCAAGAAGCAAATTAATTTGCCGGTATTCAGTTAGTGAAACCAATGCAATTACTGGGGGGAAAATTGGTCAATTTATTCACATGATGAAAATCCAGCTTGTAATAAAATACATAGTGCAGTTTCATGAAAGAACTAAACAAGGAGAGGATGATGGTCAATAGCAAGAGTGCGAAAATGAAGAGAACTTCAGAAAAGAGCATTGTATTAAAAAGGGGGGGGGGATTGTGACAAAGACTGAGACATCCACTCACTTCCATGACGTGACACTGACTAACGTAAGGCCTTTCAGGCAGTGTTGCCAAAGGAAAACCATAGAAATACGCTAGATTGGTCTCAACAGTAGTAAAAATCCGCCAGACTAAGGGAAATTAAGGAAAACTGTTAGACAGGACTTTCAAAGGATGCCAGATACTCAGAAAACATTTAATTTTTGCCAGCTAGATTGCTCTTAAAACCTTCAAATTTAGCGGGAAAATTGCTACATTGGTATCACTGCTGGCATGAATCGACAACGAAAAGAATTGTGCCAGATGTCACTTTTTACTTAATTATTGTTATTGGCCTGCAAAGAAATAAACACTGAATTTACTAATATTTTCGCAGGATTAGTTTCTTTACATCATAAATAATGCTTGCAGGGAAGGCAAAGATTGTTTCCGTCTCCTAACTCTCATTCAAATGAACGTTGCCAGACCCAGGGAGTTTGTCCGAAACTTAAAGAAAATGAGTCATTGCTTATTTGGTCGATCGTACTGACGGCTACAATGGATGCTTTGGGAAGTGGGTGAAGTGGATGGGGCCAGATGTACAGCTTAGGTTGGTGAAATAATGAGAGAATTGATAAGAGGACAGAATTTTGAGTATGCTAGATTATTATAGATGGTAGTAGAATTGTATTTTGCTGTATCTGGTTCATATTGTCATTCATGTATCTTTTTCCCTGCTTCAGATACGACAAGAAGCTGAAGCTGCTACATAATGCTTGCCAGATCCCAGGCTGCCCTCACTTCCTGGCTCCTCGCAGAAACTTTAACCAACATGTTGCCGTGGAACGTGAACAGTCAAATTTCCCACATGCCCTGCACTTGGTAAGTCACCATTTTAAAGAATTTGAATTTAGTGAAAGTTGATGATGGATTGTGAAAAACAGTGTCATATTTGTTATATGCAGATGATGTGGCAGTTGCCGTGAGCGAAGTGAATGTACGTAAATTGAGAAAAATGTGGATGTCTGTGAAGGCTGTTGGTAAAGTCAGGGAGGTTCTACAGAATGTCACAGCTTTTTCCATAGAGTTAATACTCTAGATTGGGAGAAAGTGGCAGATCAGGATAGGTTGCTTTTAGAGGCAATTTTTCTGTAGTTTACTGTGTATTTTACAGAAAATGGGAGGGGGTGGTGGCTATATAACATGGAAATAAGTGTTATGGTGTGGCATTCATGGTGAATGTAGTATTTAACACTGGAGCAAAGTAATGATTCTAGAGAGTAGCTAATTGAGTCAGTCGTAGGAGCGTGTTAACAGAGCAGAGCTTGAAGTGTGTGGAATGCTGAGTATCTTAAAAGACAAGGGAGGGAAATTTGTGTGTGATGTGGAAAACTTGCATAAAGGAAGAGAGGTGTTTGATGCTATGGAAACCTGCAGATGTGGATCTGGGACTACTCAAAGAGTTACGAACAGATTTTGATGAAATTTTGTGGAAGGGTGGGCCATGACCCAAGGAAGAAATGATAAAATTTTTGGTTGGATCCAGTTCCTGGTCCGGGACTGGATCTGGATCCGTTTTTAATGGCAGTGGCATTGGCGGAGTGTACTCCCACTATGTCACTATGTTATTAATAACAACCCATATGAAACCAAGTACAGTCGATCTTAAAAAAAAGCTTACCTAGCTAGCCTTCCCAGGCCTGGCTCGACATATGGAGCCAGTGTGGGGCGAACCTCCTTGGAGAGTGGAACTGTAAGCTATAAACCTCTCTTATCCTGCATGCATAGATTATGGAATTTACCCAACTGTAACATGAGAGGGTTGTGGTACAGGAGGTATGTGCTCTCTCAGTGCTTTCTAGTTATTATTATACAGTGTTATTATTATTTCTGAATCAATTTTCCAGGTTTCGTATGAGCTCAGTGGTGGAGAGGTGAATGCAGTTGTAAGCAAAGTTGCCACATACTCCTATGCTGGGCGACAGAATAGGCCAAAGCCAGTCTGTATAGAGTCATCAGCCTTGGATTACCTCTGTCCAGAAATTGAGAAACTAATGGAGCAGTACAAGAATGACCAGACAGCTTTGATACCTTAAGGTAATATCTTGTAATATACAGTATACGTATTAACGGCCATGGTACTAAAACTTTGAGCAAGAATGTGTAGGAAAGCATATGATGATGAAACGTGTTATCTTGCATATCCTTATTGATGTTGGTGTAATGTGGGGTGCAGACTTTTTTTTTTTTTTCCTGAATTTTATTACATCATTTTTATCTTGTTCCCCCCCCCTCTCTCTCTCTCTCTTTCTTTCTTTTTAGTTCGGACTTCTTGAAGTACAGGGATGAGATGTAGCATTCTGTAATCCCTTCATAACTTGGGGGCTTTCTAACTTAGAATAAAATAAATTCCAAGAATAATGATATCAGTGAACTAAAGAATATAGTTAATTTCATTAATAATAATGAATAGGGCTTTGCATAATTAATTTCCAGTTACAGTGTTTCTATGATATCAGTGAACTAAAGAATATAGTTAATTTCATTAATAATAATGAATAGGGCTTTGCATAATTAATTTCCAGTTACAGTGTTTCTAAAATTTGACCTCAGGATATTAATATTTATCTTTTTTCCATTTCCAGGAAGCCCTAACAAATTGAGTAAAAAAGTAGCAGAAGGAAACATTTTTTTATAGAACTATGCATCTTTTCTGTTTCATAGTTATTTTATATATGGAGGTACCAAAGTACCATAATATTAATTAGAATTATTGTTGTGTAGAGGTAGGATTGTGTTTACTGTTTAAGTTTCCTATAAAATGTTTCACAGTCAGTTATTTTTGTTACAGTATAGTCCAGAAGGGCATTGTGTGTATTTCATGTTCGTGTTTAGATTAAATAGAAATTCAAGATACTGTGATGGCACTAGGGTGAAAAAGTTGCTTCTTAGCTTTAGCCTGTACAAACTCTTTATAATTTATATGGTATGTGGTGGATTTCAATGTGAACTTTATACGGTAATGAATGTAGGAATGAATTTTTTATTTTTGTCATATGTGTTTCTTTAATAGCCAAAAGTTTTTTTATTGCTTGTATTTGTGAAATTATTCATTTTTATTTGGAATTTTAAATGCATGGATTGTCAGTTTGTAAAGGAAGAAAATTTGGATTATTATTAGATAAATTATGTAATAGGCTTAAATAACATTCTACAGACAGTAATATGCATGCAGCAAGACTGTGAATTTAATGTTCATTGCATTATAAAAGCTTTCAACAAGAGGTGATAATCAGATGGTCATAGTTGTAGACTGCTGACCAATTCAGCGTGAGATAGATCCCCAACTGGAAAGCTTGGAAAAGTTTTGGGATCTGAATATTGTAAAAAGTTGTCTGATATTCCACAAGACATGCTGATATCTCATGTCCCTCATAATATCAGCACACCAGTCCTGAATGTCATAGCTCTAGCCTTTATTGGGAATACAGTATATGTTGAGTATTGGTGCCCAGTTAGTAATAAGGTGAGCAACACCATCTGCTTGTTATAAGTAGACTTTTGGGCCTCAGGGTAGTACAGTAATTGTCTCCACTGTTACCAAGGTGAAAGAGAAAGACTTTCAAAGGCCACCTAATGGCGGCTGTCCATGCAGCTCAATCTATGGCACTTTCCCTGTTCAGTCCCTTAACCCTGAGGTTACACTTAATGACCTCATCCCACATCTTTTTCAGTCTGCCCCTTTCAGTCCCACCCCTAATATTAATGCTTCTAACTTTCTGCACCCAATTATCATTCCCAATCCTCTCCACATGCCCAAACCACCTCAATCTACTTCTTTTCACGTCAGCCATCAAACCCCCATTGTGACGACCGACGTATCATCCGACGTAAGAGAGAGTTCCCCACAGACCCAAACTTCACACCTTTCACTTACAACCAGACGAAGCACACCTTACAACCAGACGAAGCACATCATCAGCAACCTCAAGCACTCATCTGCCTGTGGACCAGACAACATAAGCAACATACACCTTAAACATCTTGGACCACAAGGCATACAAGCACTCACCAACATATCAAACTACAGCTACTCACACAACATAATACCCAACATCTGGAAGCATGGCATTATCATCACTATCCCCAGACCCAACAAAGACCCCACATTACCTTCCTCACACTGCCCCATCACACTCCTTTGCACCCCCTCCAAAGTCACTGAAAGACTGGTACTACAACTAATTACACCTCACACCCCCCTAACCCCATCACAACATAGTTTTAGGCCACTACACTCCACAAACACTCTTCTTACAGGCCTCACACAGAGTTTTTGATGACATGAATTCAGCTAGGCCACCACATAGAACACTCCTTGTCACACTAGACATTAGTAAAGCTTTTGATTCCATCCCCTGCCACAACCTCACAAACACAATATTCAACACAAACATGCACAATAACAAAAAGATGGCTGGCAAACTACTTAGCAGGGAGATATGCACATGTAACTTTTGCTGGTCAGTCCTCGAACATCAGAAACTTCACAAATGGCGTCCCCCAGGGATCTGTCTTGTCTCCTACACTCCTCAACCTATACATGCATGACATACCCACACCCCACACACAACAAATACACATAGCTTCCTATGCAGACAACATAACACTTACATGCACACACCAAAATGCAAACACAGCCGCACACATCCTCCAACCTTACCTCAACACACTACACGAATGGTTCACCACAAACAGACTCAAAATAGCCCCAGCCAAATCTACAGTGACCCTTCTTACAAACTGGACAGCAGAACACAGTCATATTCCACACCTCACCATAGACAACACTCCCCTACCACACACACACACACACACACAAAATCCTTGGTGTAACATACATTACATCACTGTCATTTAAACAACACATCACAAACATCAAAACTAAATTAACACCTAGACTCAATGCCTTGAAGTCACTTGCCCATACAACATTTGGACACAACAAAGAAACCACCACCACAGTATACAAACAATATATACGTTCAATGATGAATTATGCAAGCCCTGCTTGGGCTCCTAACCTCACTAAAACACACTATAAGACTCTTCAGACCATACAAAACAAGGCCCTAAAAATAATCACAGGCTGCACAGCTACTACACCTACAGACCACCTACACCAAGAAACCAAAGTCCTCAAAGTCAAGGATCATCTAGACATGAGAAGCACCCAAATTCTCGCTGCAGCCTCCACAAACCCACAACATTCACTACACTACATGGCAGCACATCCACACACACACCAAGGAACATCAAAACAACAGCCAGCACACGATATCATACACAAATACTATTATCTCTTCCCCCCTGCCCGCCTCAGACCAGCTTCCAGAAGCATATTCATACTCAAATCACTCGCCGTTCCATTCAGTCACTCAAAAACAACACACAGCTGCATGCACGGCCTCCAGATATCCATCCTTCTGAATGCTATCTCCCCCGTAAGGACAGGGTCCACCTGGGCAGGCCGAGATGTGGGCATCATCCAGCCCTCTTTAGTTATCAGAAGAGGCTGGATGACTCTGTCGCTGGTGCCTGTCCAGGATGTAACACAGCACCTCATACTATTAAGCACATCATGGAAGACTGCATTGCACACAATCACCTACGCCAACAACACAACATACACTCCTTGAGAGCACTGTGGGAAAGCCCGGTCTCGGCCATGGGCTTCCTTAGGGACTCGGGGCTGTTCGGCCAGACTGCCTAGGGAACTACTACTACTACTACTACCACCTTTCCCCATCACAACATCAATACCCTCCAGTCCCATCCTACCTTTCAACTCTTCCATCGTAAACCCAGCCCCCCCCCCCCAGGCCTTTCACACAGGGCTGCACTGCACATACACCTAATCATTGTCATTTCTGTACATTTGAGCCTGTGAATATCTTCTTCCCAGCCTTTAAGAAGCTTGATGTAGAGAGGTGAGGTGGTGAGATGAATCTTCAGTATCATGGCTAATCAAGTCAAGGGAGATAGAAAAAGCCTCCACAAGGAGGGGGGAGAGCCAGTGAAGTCCTATGTCCTTTGTGATCAATGCCGAGGTTAGTAATAAGCCAAGAAAACAAGTTCAGGAGCATAAATCAGTGGCCATGTGGTATATGTGATTATGGGTTCTGTTTCAATCTTGGTAATGACTGCTATTTCATTCAGCTTAAGAAGGACTTACTGATCTGAAGGGGATATAGCCTTAATTAACCCTTTCGCGCACGGTACCGCGATTTGCATTACATGTGGTGTGGTGTGCAAAAGCACGACCGCAAATCGCGTGAAAACGCAAAAAAAATTAACCAAAAAATAAGTTTTCGGTCGATTTGCATCAAATTTTGTAGCATTCTAGCAGCCACGTCTCTCTCCCGAAGTAAGACTTTGACAACACTGCAATGACTCCTATGTGCCTGTACGTAGTGATAGAATCTCAGTGCTCCACTAGCAGCCAGACAGCAGGGTCGTGCTGTGTTGTGTTGTCCCTTTAAATCTGCCATTTTCCCCCTCCCACCCGATTCTGAAGCCATTATTGAAATTGTTAGTGTGTGCGCGCACGTACACATCTGCTAAGTCATGAGTGATGACATCATCGGAAGGTTCCTGTGGTATGCAACTGGGAGCCTTGGCAGTTCACGTCGTGACGCCAGTGAGTGTGGTTGTCTAGTTCCAACACTGGTAGCAGAGCGTAGTTCGAGAATGGCGTCGTGTTCGACCAAGTGGCCTCCAAAACTGGGAAGTGATTCTACATATGAAAGCTGGAAAAAAGACATTGGCATTTGGTGCGAACTAACGGACCTAGCAGCAGAAAAGTTTTAGCTATTCATCTGTCATTGTCTGGGAGAGCGAGGGTGGCGTCTTCGCAGATTGAAACAGATGTTCTAAAGCAGGAGGATGGTGTTCAGACCCTGCTGAAAAAACTAGACGGTTTATTTCTCATGGACAAAGAACGTCGACAGTTTGCAGCGTTTTATGAGCTACATAACTTCAGAAGAGCCAGTGATATGAACATTCGGGAGTTCGTGACAGAATTTGAGCATGTTTACTTCAAATTTACCAAGCAGGACATGGAACTGCCAAATTCTGTGATGGTTTTTATGCTCTTAGCTGCATGCAAACTTTCAGACAGTGAACGACAACTAGTGATGTCCGCGATAACTGAGGTGACATACAAAAATATGAAATCTGCCCTGAATTGTATTTTTGCTGGTGAAATTGGCAGGCAGAACGAGGCATCGGTCCCCGCCAGGGAGGTGAATGACGAACCAGTATTTTGGAGTGACGAAGTTGAGGGTGACGAAACGCTTTATGCTAGAGGTACTCGACGATGACGGAGAATGTTGCGGGGTGGTGCAATACGTGATCGACGTCGGGGTAGTGGCCGATTTTCAACCGTATCTGCTAGAATTCCCCAACGCTCATCCACCGGCAGGAGGCAGAACCCACTTGGGCCTGATGGAAAGGTATCGAGGTGTTTCGTATGTGATTCTAGATTTCATTGGTCACGTGACTGTCCGGATGCATACGAAAACGACGGCAGTTGAGAAGAGAATTCTGAAACAGTGCATCTGTCGATGTTTATGGGCTATGCGGATGATGCCGCTAGTAGAGGTAAGTCACAGACTCTAGTAGAAGAATCTAAGGGATGTGCTCTTCTAGACACAGGGTGTTCTACAACTGTATGTGGAGTTGAATGGATCAACTGCTATCTAAGTGAGCTCACTGATTATGAACGTGATGCTGTAAGAGAAGAAGCGTCATCCTCAATGTTTACTTTTGCTGATGGTGTCAGTTTCTTCCCTCAAACGTGTTACTCTGCCCTGCTACATTGGAAACATGCGTGCTACCATCGTGGCTGATGTTGTGGACTGCAATATTCCCTTGCTGTTGAGTAGACGTTCCATGAAAAAAGCAAAAATGTTGATTAACCTTGGAACTGACCAGGTCAAAATTTGTGGAACTATCATTGATTTAAAGTCCTCATCTTCAGGCCATTACTTACTACCAATTTCCTTATGACTAGATCGTAAATTTTGTGAAACAATCATGTTGGCAACTCGTGGGGGTGACGTAGAAAAAACCGCTTTGAAGCTTCACAGGCAATTTGGACACCCAACATCGGCAAAACTAATTAAACTGATTGTCTCACCAAGAAAGGTGCCTCGACCGAGCGACTGCGTGCAGCAGTCAGCCGAGACTAGAAAGTTTATAATACTTTAAGAGACATCACATATCTGTATGTGGTCACAGACTGGGTCTTGTCGGGTGTTGATGGTACTCACACAAAAGCCTATGTATTGGATACATAGTGTGTATCAGACGCAAATAGACCATCCAGCTTAGTCCTTGGAATCTTCTGTCAAATTAAGAAGAGAGGACGAGAGTGTTAGTGTGTGTGCGCACGCACACATCTGCTAAGTCACGAGTGATGACGTCATCGGAAGGTTCCTGTGGTATGCAGGGCTTCCATTTTAGGGTAAAATACCCTAAACTAGGGTAATCAGACCCCTTCTAGGTTACTGTTTAGGGTAATGCATAACATAGGGTAATTTTAGGGTAATTTTTAGCCAAAATGCAAGCCAGAAAAAAAAAATGTGTCGCAATGAGTCGAAAATTAAGACTATTACGCAAACTTACTACAGAAACGAACAGAAAACGCTGAAGTTTCAAATGCATGCCACGTTTAATTTCGAAACGGTTGGGCCAGGTTGGCTAAGATGTATGTTCTGATAAAACCAGAAAGAGGGTTTTTGAATTGAAATATTTATTGTTGGAAAAGGTACAGAGTGTTTATACAACAAAAGAAGGTGGTGGGTCGTCCCACACACCTTCACCCAATAATACAGTTAGTGTTAAAACCAAATTATATTGAGTTCATTACATATTTCATCCA
>JAGKTI010002884.1:48329-62388 GCA_018397915.1 Birgus latro
AGGCCTGAGGTGGCAGTTGTTAACATTTTTGTTTTACTGTCAACATCATAACGCATTAATTTCTTTCTGCGGCATCTTGATAGTATAGTGTATACTTTTAACACATCCTAGTGTTCTATGTTTGTATTAGTAGTGGAACCAAAAGTGTTAAGCATGAAATCAGCTTGAGATGTAACTGTCAGTTAAGAATGACGGATGGGCGGGGGGGGGGGGAGGAGTGTGGGGGGGGGTTGGGAGCTGGGGAAGTGGCGGGTGGTGCTCGTTTTGTCCCCCCATCCCCTCTTCCCTGGGTATGCAGGGGTAGGAAGGGGGCACCCATGGGCAGAAATTAGTTATCGTAAGTGTACATTTTTTGTCATTTCTAACTACAAACAGTATTTCTCTTTATAGGTGCAAAAATAAATGGCTGAACATAAAAAAATACTGTGACACAGTAACGTACTGTACTGTACTGCACAGTACCCCATGAAGCAAGTCGTAATACTGTACATCTTTCTTTTCTAACTACTGTATATACAGTATTTCTCTTTACTGGTACAAAAATAAATGATGCTGTAGTTGAGCACAAAAAATCACTGTAACACAGTACAGTACTGCAAAAGTTGTAATATAATGGGTCCACAGAAAATGGGATATTGTGAGGTAAACTAGTCCGGGATAGTGTCGCTGCACCTTAACTTCAATACCACTGTATTTCCTTTGCTATTAATTGAGTTTTGGGCTACTTTTCCTTTCATTTTCAAGCAGTGAACTTTTTTAAGCAATGGACACTCATCCCCCCCTATTAGTCCATTGAATCGAGGGTCGACTGTATTGTATATACACTGAGAAGTGTATCATTGAAATTTGGCATTTTTTCTTTTTTTAAGTTACAGAAATAACCATCTGACTGGGTAAAATGAATCTTTAAAAAAAAAGGGGGGGGGGGGGGGTAGGCTTGTGAGGTAGAGCTCGGATGCCTGGACGATTATTTGGCTCATTTCACTGGACATGCTGTTGACAGTTCTCCAACTTTTTTTTTTTTTTTTTAACTGTTTGTAGATCCTACCTCACCCACTCTTATTGCATGGGAACAGGGTTGGGATGTTGAAACTTGTAACCTGTAACTTGAAACCCTAACTTCAATTCATTTGAAGCAAAAGTTGCTTTTCTAAATGCATCTACCAATAAAGGATTATACTGACAGAAGTCTGATTATACTGTATTTGTTCTGCCAGCTATTCTGAATCATTAACAAAAGGATTACATGCAACAATACCAAACAAAGTAACACTCACAGGAATAAAATTTAGTAGGATGTTATATTACAATTAGAGTACCAGTATTACTGCATTTCTAAGTAATTATGGTCCAACAATATTTAAATCAACATCTTCAACATGATCCTAACCTTTATCCTCACCTATGAATGATGTGAGATAGGATTTACAATGAAAGAGAAAGCATGCAAGTGGGAGAACTATCACCATCATGTCTACTGAAAAAGGAAAGACCATCATTCAAGCCTTTGGAATCCTGGCTTCACCTCACAAGCCCACCCAGCTGCACTTCTTTTTTTCCCTTTACAAATGGGCTTTACATACACCCACCAGGCAGTCATTCCTAAAACTACCAAGTTCTTGCCATGTGCTTCTTTGTGTAATATATCAGCCACAGCCTACTGTTATCAACTGAGGGAATGAGTGTCCAATCTCACCCATGGGCCAATAGTTGATGTCAGGAAGGGCATCCAGTTGGGAAGTGCTACATGTACCCCAAATAAAGAAAAGACTTACCGTACCTTTTGAGAGAGGAGTGTGACAGTGTCAAACTGCATCACAAATCAACCTGACCCCTAATCAATTCCATACCCTCAAGCTTCTGCAAAACTTCTAGTGCAAAAGTGTTTAATAATAAAGACCATCATTATCACTTACTATCACAAATAATGGCAGGGAGGGGAGCAGGGAAGGATACAAAAATAGGAAAAGGAAAACATAAAAGCAGAACTATGAAGAGACCCCACTAAAATGACCCACATATCTATTCACTAATCACTCAAACCTTCAAAATTCTTGGCTTCACTTCAAACACAAATCACCAACGCATATTTTTAAAACGTTTTCTTGTAACTGCATTTCACAAGCATTTGTAGGATGTAGCCAGTTCACCGAATGATAAGTAAAAACAAAAAAAATATATCACTTGCCAGGTGCATCTCCATTCACTTCACATCTCATTCACTTCTACCAAGGTAATATAGTACAGCACAGTACATTACAGCACATTTTTGTTTTAACTGAATTCCTAGCTGCACTTACTTCTTGCAGGATATGTATGTACAGAGGTATACAGCAGCTTGCTCCTCAAATGGTACCCTGAACATACTATATATTTCCCTAATCCATGACTAACTGATTCCAAGCATGACCTACCGAAAAGGTGATTCATGGATAAGATATCAACTGTACCATATTTAGTGGTGTGCCAATACAGACACTCTATTATAGTTATTTCATACCCAATACCACACCCTGTTGACAACACCAACTGGCATTTATTATTATGCCTAAGCTACAGAGGACAAAAGAATGGCAAAAACAGAGGCATCACCAAAAAAATCCAGGGATGTGACCTCCCACTAACAAAGAAGCTATCACACTCTACTGAACACCATCCATTATGTAAAATTTGCATCTGAATGACATAACAGACATAGCTGGGCCTGTGTGGCAGTATGAACATCGCAAACACTGCTGCCACCTGGCTAATGCATCAGGTAACATCATAAAATTTCCAAGGGTGGATGATGAATTTTGTCATGGAACTGACAGGGTTGGTACAGAAACTGCTCCCCATCCAAGAACTAAATTTTATGTGAGAAAGGTGGACCTACTGTATAATGAAATTCCCAAGAAATATACTACATCTACTGAATCCTGTCTTAATTAAGTAAAACCGTAAAAAACTAATCTGACCTCTCCAATCCAAAGATGTCTGTGTTTTCCTACTTCATCCTGACTAATGTTCAGAGTTCTATTTAATGCACTGAGCGTGCAGATCTCTTTTTCATTTAATTCTTGCAATCTTCTGACAATCATATGCAGCTCAGGAAAGACTCTTCAAACTGGAGATGTTAGATATAGCCTTAACAAACTCATTCAGTATGAGAGGCTTTCCTTAAGCTGAAGAAGACATTTTGGTACAAGAAATAATAATAATAACAATAATGGACATCAGCCCAACTCAAAGGGTTAACAAAGAAAAGATCTCAGTAAGCTGCTGTAGAAACCTTCAATAATCTCTTCAGCCCAGGGACTATTGTACAAACAGTCCTTGATATAAAGTAAGGGATAAGTTTTGCAATATCACATTTTTTTAAAAACAATTTTATGGCAGTAGTTGTTTACTACAGCTGTAAAATGGGGAAAACAAGCAACTCATGTCTCCAAGAAATGAAATGGCTTATTGTTGATCTCTCCATGTCATACAAACATGGAAAACTGTATTAGGAAGTTGCTGATGCTAGAAAGGAAAAATTATAATATTTAAGACACTAAAGACTGCTAGACTTTAGCTCTTCTTCCACCCCCCCCCTCAGAGTAATAACAATTACAGTATGCTATTGATAATAAAAATAAAAAAAAATCAAGAAACTATAATCAATCAATCTCACTTTACATCTTATTTATGAAAGACTAATATATGCTACATATAAGACATATAACAAATCTATAATTTCACATACGTTACTATACATAATTATTAATCCTCAATCCCAAAACAAACAATAAATTTTTATATGAAAATGATGTTTCTCAAAATAAAAATACTGTTTACTGTAGTGGTAGTGAGTGAGAGGGCAGGCTGGAGTGAACACAAGGAATGGCGGTGAGAGATTACTATACCTGCTTTTCACTGAACTCATTCCAAAGTTAATAACTTTTTGGATTGTTTCTTGAAGGTAAGTGATAGTTCCCAGGTCTATACAATAAGGCTACAAGAGGGGATCTGTCCAAATTAGAACTGGTTTATGAGATACCACATTACAATACTGAACTGTACTTAAAAATATATCTCTAATGTGAAACCTGAAAAATAATAGTTTATGGTAAACTGTAACATTTGAAAGTGGCAAAATAATGCAAGAAATAAAGCTATTAATTCACACTGTGATCACATGAATGTAATAACGACTACAGTACAAAATATAGTCTATCTCCCCACTCTTCATAGGACAACATATTCTGCACTACCTTCTTTATCCACACCCTTATCAAGAACTTACCTCCTGTTTCATGGTCATAATGTTCCATCCTCACTCTTTCTTCTTACAGGCCTCTCCCTCAGGGGCCTCACTCCCTTGTCCACTAGAGACAGAGCTCTTCACCAACCCAGCAACGGTCTTGATAATTGTGGCAAAATACTTCTTCAGGATACCTTGGTGCTTCAGCCCAGGGAACAGCACCACAAACACCACTGTTGGGACGTATAAATAGTTCAGTCAGATGTGTTCAGGTCTCTCCAAAGTTGAAACCTCAATTGCCCATAAGAGACACTATGTAAGGAATAAACCTCAACCATGCCTTGGATGGAAACCCTTATGGGTTCCATCTGGTTGCAGTGTCACCACCCAACAAAGAAAAAGGTTTCCTGGGTTACAAGAAACTATTTGAATTCTCACTCAATGAAGTCACCTGAAGACAGCAATATATCAAGTGAGTGGATAATGGGTGCCCCCACCTACCCAAATTACAGCGGAATCTCCTAAATCACGCGATCCTAAATTGTGGATTCATAATACGCGGCAACATCATGCAACAGTTTACAACATCAGTAACTTGCAGATGCAGCCTCAAAAGTGACGCTTTTCCGATGCCTCGTGTAATACGCTCCACCATTACCTCAAGTCCACACATCCAGCCAGGCATAAATCAATTGTAGTCAACCATGGCAATTACTAAACCAATCATAATCATGCACAGCACTCACTATAAGCCAATCACAGCGCTTCACACCCACATCAAGCATGAAGGACGTGTGCACTTGACACTCCAGCAGCCAGCTCTGTGCACTGTCTCCTCTCTGTTGTTAGTAAATTGTTTCGGTGTGGTTTACGAGGATTTTTTTTTTCCTCTGTGCCTCCTCCGTCTGCTCAGTGTTAACATGGCTGATCGTAACCCTCCTACGCCTACAACTTCTTCAAGGAAAGGGAAGAAGAAGCTAATGTTAATTTATACCTAAAAGTTAGATGTAATTGGGAGGATTGACAGCAGTGAGAAGAAAGCCAAAGTTCCTTACCACTGTGGACTCAATGAGGTACAGTAATTCTCTACCAAATGAGCACAACGATTCCACCTGTATTATAACAAAATCACGATTTATATATACAGTACATGCAACACAGGTAGTTACCATAACTGCTGAACTGTGACTGCAAGAGTGGAAAACAACAAAATATTCTTATTTGGGGGAATTTAAGGAAGTGGGCTGGTCACCTGCGTCACTGTTTACCAACAATCTCTTCAACTGGCTGTGTTGTTTACCAATCATTGCTCTGACTAGACATATCAGTGCATCCCGTATCAAAGCTATGGGAAACTTATGAATTAACCTACTCTAACCTAACCAAACTTAATCCAACCTAAACTCATTTGCGTTTGACAGCCAGCTTTTGAATTTAAAAATGCGTGTTAGGAACGCTGGATATGGCCATCTACTGGCAGACGGTGGAATATTTACTCATTCTAAATCCTCATTTATAGCTTTCAGAGGTAAGTTTATAAAAATGCCCAGTAGCTGTGGTAATCCAGGAATAATAACAAGTAACCTGTGAAAGACTCATTTCAACAGAAAATAATGGAAAGGCCATGCCCGTTAGATAAAGAATTAATCTCAACAAATCGATGACTAACGACGACATGCAGGCAGCTGAGGGCGATGACATCGCTTCCATTGTCACCACTCTGGACTCTGAGGGGTTCCTGAGGAGGAAGTGGCACAGACACGGCAGCACATTCACCTCGTGCTGAAAGGCTCTAGTCCACCTCAACCCTCAAAAACCCTTCCTCCATCCCTCGTCCATTCATGCAATGTCGTCAGTCAGGGTCAGGTAAGAATCTTACAATATTGTTCATTCCCATTAAATATGCTTTACTAATTTCTTTTCCAGGCTGTTAGTGTTCGCTAGTGACAAGTTTGATGTAGGTTCGGGGGTAAGGAGAACAACTTTACAAGATGACAGACCCATAAGTACTTTTCCCCACAAGATTAGTTATTTCTAACTTGCGGAATTCTCAAATTGCAGTGTGTGATCAGTACCATAAAGCTGCAATTTAGGAAATTCCACTGTACATTCATTATATTAATAATTAATACACTGTATAATACAAATACTGTACAAAATACATATACCATATCATAAGATCACAGGGAAAGATCTGATAATCTGATATACAAACCCATGAAGTATGTGAGAAGGAGGTTGTTGATGTTGCTTCCAATCCAAGCACAAAAAAGCAGACTGCCTGTTACCACCACAAAGTACTGAAAAGTAAATTTGCAGTAGCAGTAGTATTTACATTAATCTTCATCTTAGGTCAATGATACAATTCTGTATACTGTTCATCAATCGAATCCAATGTCACAAATTTCAATGAAATGGGGAGATAACAAGCAATGATCTACAAAATCATGGGGCAGAAATATTTATTTACTTGATTCTGGCAACTTTTAGACACTTAGCCTGGGAGAGACTGTTCAACCTGAATGTGTTACATACAACCTTCATTAACCCCTTCAGTACTAAAGATTCTTCATAGATTTAATCAAACTGTCTGGTGGAAGTAAGAATATATCTATAACAGTCCGCCAGACTGACGGGGTTAATCTGAGATGAAAGTTAGTTCCAGATACAGTCTCCACCTCCTCTGAGCTGTAATAGGTGTGATGCTGCTTGCAACTACGTGCTGGGTAGTGCAGATAAAACATCCCTCTGTCAATACGAGGGTGGAAGGGGAAGAGGGGATCCAGTCTCAAACTCCAATCCTCTGAAGTACCTATTACAACATCCAGGAAGAATATGGACAGTAGTCTCTCTTCTGTCCTCTATAGGTACATAACTACCCACTGTATAGATTTCATAATTATTTACTTCAGTTTACACTGTCCTAGGTGAAGTGCAAAGAAATGTAGTACCATGAAGGCTACATTAAAAAATGAGACTGCCCTTTGAGGTTGATGGCTTAATTTATTTAATACTTTTAACATTCTGTCTTAAGTGATACTGTTTCTAAGCATTTATAACATCACATGCCTTATAACTGATATTTACTTTAGTCAGGAATATCTTTCCTTAGCTACTGTAAATACATTTACTGAATTTAATTAAAAGACACTGACTGATAATTAGACATTCAGTATTGATCAAGCAGCTAAAAAGATGTGTGACTTTAGGTCAGACGACAGTGTACCATACGGTACACATTATACCCAACACTACTTCCTTCTCCCTAATCCTGTCCACAAGAGTCATCAATAGAGTGAGATTCTTTGTTAAAATGACAAAGAATGACACAACAAATTCTATGATAACATTACAATAAATTTTTATTCATGTATACTGGTACTAACCGTCCTAGGTTTTGAGTCTTTCATCGCTCTGAGTGTGGCTGTAACGTAGGCAGCAGCCCCCCCAAGCGAGGCCAGAGTGGTGATGACATGTTCATAGCGCCGTTCCTGTATGCCGGTCCAGTGGTGTGGCCCCACTATCCATGGTACAACCTGACAACACAAATGATGATCATTTCACTGCATTATATCATTAATGACATGGTAATACAAATAATACTACACACAACATACAATAAAAATCACTACAATTACTGTCCTTTAGCATAAAAACAGTACTGGAGAGGGTGCCTTCATGAAGTGGCACAGACACAGCTGGGCAACTCCACTGTCTGGTTATGCAAATAGCCCTCAACTCTCTCCCTATCCCCTGAAAAGGGCATAGTGGACTGAAGGGGGGGGGCAACTTCAGCCTGCAGTCTACTGGGTTCACATTCAGTTGAACCTGGATATGAAAAGTACTAGCTACTACAGTCCACTCGCTTAATACGTGAGAATTGGGGCAGCAGAAGAACTTGCTCTCTAGAAATTTTGTGCTTTACAAGTACCTTATGGGCAAAATTCTCACTGGTGGGGTGGCCGCAAGTCATCTCTTTCACCCCTAGTCTGTCATTTTGTGTATGTATTACAGGACATTAAACACAAGAACACAGTAAGTATAACCCACACAAAGCCCTTTACCTTAAAATCTATGCAGGAAAGGTTTAGCTGACTTGAAGAGATGGGGTTCTGAGGCAGGGTGAGGCTGTTACCGTGCCCCGGCTGGCACCCTCCACACTGCCAGACTCCACCACACCACCACCATCATCAGTACACTCCACATCAGTCATGAACCCCACAAAGACCAAGGCAGACACAACAGATGCACCATCGTTGTCAAGTTTGGCTTGTTGTCTCGGCTTGATGTTGAGGGAACTGGATTGGTTTCTTGTGGTGGAGCAAAGAAGGTGGTGATCAGCCTGATACCTTTGGTTCACTTCTTCGGTAAGCCAGTCTCAGCAGCAACAGAGACTGTTTTATATGGCATCCAGAACCTCTCGTGCTCTCAATTTACTGTTTTCGTTCACTGTCACTTTATCTTTAAATTCATCAAAGGCTGCCAGGATTTTGCTTATGTTTTGGATCTGAAGATTGTCACTATCCATGGCTATGGCTTGTGAAAGTGATACAGGTTGCCCTCTGCGGCATGACGCCGGATTCGGTTCACTTTGCCGCCCCAATTTCGTGTTTTCAACACCAACTCGCACATTACCAATTATTTAATTTTTTCACCCCTCTGTCAAGCTCTAGACATTTTGTGTCGAAGGAACTCGTATAGTATGCGAATGGACTATACTAGTATTTTTAAAAAAATGCAAACACACATGCATAAAATGCATGAATGTATGCACATGTACACACACACACACACAAACACATACACACACACTGTTGTTAAGGGCACACAAAATGGCAGTAATACACAAACTCAAACTTGCTAACAGATCTGATACCCACACTTGAACAACTACGTGACAAGAAATAAAATGGAGGCGTTTCACCATCATACTTCACAACGACATTCCTACAACACCTCACTATCACAACACACAGAATCCACCACCACAACTCCAACAAAAAATGTCTAAGAATGCCTATTAAAAGTGACTACTTTCCAAAACTGGGTTCACATCTAGATAAATCTGGGAATGCAATAACACCATGAAGTGCTGTCATATACAATTCACAAGCAACCCACATGGTTGACAGTTGTCCTTTTCCCCTTCACATCACAGCACACTCACTCATCTGATATACTGTACTTTCACAAAACAGATAATCTCTTAACATAATCTCAGGAAAATACAATATCTTAATGAGAACCTAGCTGAAGTGACTGAACTTCTGCAGACTATTAGGTTCACTACGACAACAGCCAGCAAGCTTCAAGAATGACTGCATGTACTCTACTCACAAGGACTTACCTGTGGAACCAAGTAGTCAGAGAGAGTCACAATGATGCCCAATACAGAGAACAGTGTGAGGATTGAGGGTTCTATGTACCAAATTGCCCTGTAAATAATAAAAGACCCAACAATTAGACATATAATTAGTAATATTAAAAAAACAGTGTAGTACACTTATACTATGAACAATCAAGTATGGTAAATTAAAATTTAGAGCATTGTACAATAAGAGTGTGTTTCTGACAACAGTAGATTAACAAGATAGTTCATCTAGCAAAACCATGCCTTTCTGCCTACATTCAACATACATTAACACTTACTTTCATATACATTTTCATGCTAATTGTGTAAAATATAGTACAATACCTGTATGTTCCTTTACCTACAACTGTATCTAGATCAGACATTATCATTTACTTATGCAAAAACCAGTGAGATGCAGTTATGGATTTTGACCCTCTCAGAAATATGACAATTTAAATGTTTACTGCACACCTGGATGACTCGACCTTAACTTTTTTCAAGTAAAGTTTTTTTGCCCCACATAAACATTTTCTTCACCATACGATAAAGTATCATTATCTTCATGACATCATTTACAGTTCTTTTGATTTGAGGGGAAAAAAAGTGCCATGTGTTGAAATGAGTTACAGCCATGAAGATCTCCACACCTCCTAGCTCTAACTTAATCCAAAGGCCAAATGGCAGTCACCTGAGGAAAGCCATCAATCAATCAAAACTGTCATATATACTGTATGATACTTCCCTATAATCAATCACCATATCAGTGTTGAGTTTGCAGTGGAACACATGATGTTCTCTATGAGCCTGAAGCTTAACTAAGAGCAAAAACTACCTACCATATTTGCTGACCTATAAGACACACTCCCCCCACCACCACCCCCCCAACCCCCCCCCCCCCAAAAAAAAAGGCATCCAAAAGGCCCATATCACCGATGGGAAGCCAAGTACCGAAGGCCTGAAGCTTATAGCTAGGGTGTTGGGGGGAGGTGCTGTTAGATGTAGTCCACGTAACACAAATATTCAGTCTGTCTTACTAGTAATACTATATTATGAATACAGTAATACAATACAATTTATATCAGGCAAAATGATGTGGCCGTAGGGTCGGAGGATCGAATCCACCCAAGGGTCATTGGTAGACATCAGGAAGGGCATCCGGTCATAAAATGCTACACGCTCCAATCCAAAAAGGCCGACGCATGCAAGCATGTTGCAGCCTTCAAAAAATGAAACGAAATGAAACGAAAATGATGTCAAACCTCTAGCAGAGTTATTGAAGTCATAAAATAGTGGCTAGACTTATGGCTGTAGATCCACAAAGCTCAGAACATTTCAGCATACCTCCTTCCCCCACCAAACATAACCTACACAAGATACTGGAACAATTTTTGTGTTATTTACCTTAACAACTGTGCTAACTTTAACACATCAGTATAACATATGAATGAGAAATGTTCCTAGAAAGGCCAAAGAAATTCTAAAAGAATTTCAAACACTAGTCGCCATTTGCACTGAGCAGACAAATATAATAACAGCGATGGTGCTGGACCCCAGATGCCAAATGCAGCATCACAAAATATCACAGCAGACACACAGTAGTTTCAAATGTTACTCCTAGTTTTCTTAACCAAAACAAGTGACACAGGACACACCACACAGCTGTTTTGGTCAGAGGTAGAGTTTATGATATTCTAACATTTTATATTTACTTTTGTCACTAACCCATGGCTCAAAACCAACACAGACACTGATATAGAACTGCACTCAAGCTCAGTGTCACTGAGTACGCAAAAGAACATGGCAATAGGGCAGCAGAATGGTACTTTGGGCTGCCACCAATGGAAAAATAATAGAAACTTAGAGAAAACAAGAGCAGCTGATGAAAGATGCTAGACACAGTAAACACAACCTCTGCAGAGGACCTGGAAAATGGCAAGAAACTGAAGAAGAACTATTAATGTGGATATTAAATGAAAGGAGTTTGGGCAATGCAGTACAGTATTTACAAAAATGATAATCAGATTGCAAAGAACAGAGGTGTTAATGTCTTCAAAAGGTCAGTATCATGGTAATCTAGATTTATGAGGAGAAATAAAACTATGTATGCAGGCTAGAACAAAAATATCACAGAAGATGCCAGCTGAATACAAAGATAAAATAACTTAGTTCCACAGGTTTGTCATTAATGTTAGGAAACGGGGCAGTTTTGAACTTTCACAGGTTGGTAATATGGATGAGGTCCCTCTGACCTTTGATGTGCCTTCAAATAAGATGGCAGACTCCAGAGGTGTACAATCTGATAGTGTTAAAACCTGTGTCCAGGAAAAAATGCATTATACTGTTGTCTTATACTGTGCTGATGTCACAAACCTGCCACCTTTTCTGATTTTTAATAGACAGACATTACCCAAGGAAAAATTACCAAGTAGAGTTTATTTTCATGTCCACCCAAAAGGCTGGATGAACAACGAAGGGACGAAATTATGGACAGAAAAAGTATGGTTCAAACATCCTGGTGGGCTGTTAAAGAAACCTGCCCTGTAAGTATGGGATCAGTTTCGATCTCACAGTACTGAGGCTATTAAGAACAAAGTTAGACAGCTGAAAACTCAGTTAGCTGTAATTCCACGAGGCCTACCCAGCCAGCTGCAACCATTAGATGTCTGTATTAACAAGCTTTTTACAGGATTCATGAAGGAGGAGTGGAACAGGTGGATGCAGTCTTCAGATTCTGAAGTGACACCGACAGGAAGAAGGAAGAAGCCCACTATTTCAAAAGTGTGTGATTTGGTTAAAACTTTGTAAGATGTAGTAAAACTGGAAATAATTGTTAAATCATCTGAGAAGTGTGGTATTAGTAATCACCTTGCTGGTACCAAGGACGATTTATTGTTTGAAGACAGTAACGATTCAGTTTCTGATTCAGAGAATGCCAGGAGCGAAGAAATTCATTTGGATGACAGCAGTGATGACCAGTTTTCAAGCTTTGGGGATGATTATTTACCAGTAGCTAGGCTACCTGATTTTCAAGATGATTTTCTGGGCTTTGAAGATGATCATTAAAACATTTATGAGAGGCCTACATTTTTTTCTTAGTGATATTCAGTGTATTATCAGTTTATATTTATGTTGCTTGCTGTGTAGGCTACTAATATTCAATGAAATACTGTACTGGACTTTGCTTTTACTGATGCAGGGGCATGATACTGGAACTGATTTCTGAATGCTTTGCACCAGTTTTTACTGAAATACTGATATTTCCTGTGTATGCATGTACTGGAGTTGCAAGATTTCACTGAAATTTACAGTACTGTATTGTTTTTTGCTTCTTGCCTTGTCCCAATTTTTACTGAAATACAGTACTGACAATTCCTTCGCATGCACATACTGGACTACAAGAAGGCATTCAAATTTATGGAATTCCCTATGTCACTAACCAAAGAAAAACTGCCACTCTTCACCAGACTATTTAATTCTCGACATCAAAGTCGGTCAACTAAAGGCGCACAGTATTTTGCTGCTTGTTTTGTACAAGTACCAGACTTTATAGAAATATTTGCATTGGCTGGATGAACCATAGCTGTAGGTATTTACCCAGATTTATTGTGTTGATATTCTGCTGCTTGCATGGTGTGTGTGTGTGTGTGTGTGTGTGTGTGTGTGTGTGTGTGTGTGTGTTTGTTTTTGCTGATATATCGGAATTTGCGTTGTCTGCATGTATGGTATGGGACACTATTTACCAACAAGTACTTCCGTTCTGTTGCTTGCTATGTACCAGCATTCACTGATACCAGTAGATTTCTGTTTAGCTATTGTGAATTTATTATACGTGCAGACGTTCACCAAAAAGCACTAAAATAATTTTCAATAAATGTATGATGAAATTTACTAAAATTCTGTTTTTCCAAAAAATGTCCTTGTAAAACAAGGGTGTGTCTCTTAGGCCAGCAAGTATGGTATATAATTACTTTTCAGTGGTTATTATAATTTGTTGCTGAAAAAAATGTCACATATGATACCTGTATGGCGTGAGTGATAATCCGAGCTTGGGCTTTGATGTTTAACTGTGGATGACCTTCCTACCCATGAGTGGTCATTGCCAGGCCAGTCAGGGGCTTACAGCCATATTTAGCTTTTATTTTAGTACCTATCTCCTAAGGCTGGCCATAGCTAATGACTACTCCCTGTACTACAACATACAGTAAGACCTCACTATGATGGACTAATTGGGACCCAAGCCATTCCAAAAAATGCAAAATTCTGATAAAAGCGGCATCTGGACTTTCCCCTGCTAATCTGGACTTTTTCCGATATATCAGACATCAGTCCGGATTGCACCAATGGTTTTTAAACTATTTTCACTACCACTGCAGTACTGTACTGTTATACCTTCATTACATTAATCAAATGGAATAGTAATACTGTACTGTACACTGATAAACATGTCTTTTATTTACCTTATTGTGGTGAGCATAGCTGAA